>JAVQJG010010697.1:0-13745 GCA_036024015.1 Craterocephalus amniculus
CCCCCCCCCCCCCCCCCCCCCCCGCCGGTGTTTCAGGATGTCAGTGACACCAGCCCACTCAGGACCCCCAGATGGTACCTGGAAAAGAGGCAATTAATTATATGAAGAGGCATGAGATAGGGTCGGGGGACTAAGAGTGTGGTGCATGAGGGAGAGAAGAGGAAGAATGAATGGATACATGAAAAACTGAAAGAGGAATTAATGAAGTAGTAAAGAATGAATAGGTGAGAAAGGAATAGATGGGTGAGGAAGCAAAGGACTGGGATGGATGGATGGATGGATGATGACAGAGGGTGAAGATGCTGACTGTAGGATTTAATGGATAAATGGATGAAGGATGGAAGGATGAATAGATCAGATAAAGGAAGTAGAATGACAATAATGAATGAATGAGGAAAATGGAAGATTAGATGGATGAAAGATGGATGGAAAAGAGAGGGGGTATAAATGAATGATGGATTGGTTAGAGAGAACAACAAGAGCTAAGTGGGTGAATGTGTTACCGTCTAAAAGGCTCAGCAGGTGATCAGGTGTGGCTGACGTGGTTCTTCCTCTTCCTTCATTTTCTACGTGCAGCCTCATTCATTCACTCACTTCTGAAATCCTGTGACAGACCATGGCTGAGAGCAGAAACAAAGATGGGCCATTCAGCTGAAAACTTTGCCTTTTATCTCAGCTGTCTCTTCACCACAACAGTCCAGTGCAACGGCTTCATTACTGCTGGCAAAGCCTCAGTCCATCCATTCATCTCTCACGCCATCCTTTTATCACTGATGAACAAAACCATTAGCTTCTAGACTCTGAAGTCTCTCCGTCCCAGGGGGGGTGCCGCCGTGCTTTGTTAAAAAGGTTGTCGAGTGTTTTATATATCTGCATTAGTTTGTTAAAGCCTGAAATCAAATTTTAAAAAAGAATGACTGATTACTATGAAAATTAAACTGGTCAGCATAACTGCTGTTTGTTTCTGAAAAACTTCTAGCGCAGCGCAGATTGAATGCAAACAACCGAGAGGTGCTCTGTAGAGCCTCGCCGTACACGTTACTACCACAACCGAAGCCGTGAGGATCATATACGAGAAAAGAACATCTTCCAGAGGCTGGAGTGTCCCGTCTGCTGATGAGGGACACAACAATGCAGAATTCTGTTTCCTTATTGATGCCAATAAGCTAACAGCATGTCCTCCATGTATCTACTACCAAGCTACTGCTAATAGCTAACATCGTCATGTGAATTTTTTTCATGACCTGCAGACTCAACAGATGATCTGATGAAGCAAGTGGAAGAGGGAGACGAAGTGGGAGTGGTAGAGGCAGTCAAAGGGGTTAATGGACCTGTTGGTTCTATAAGAGGAAAATGCTGTGCTGTAACCACGGCTACGGAGATTTTCCACTGTAGATGAACAGATTAGTGTCTCTGCTGTTGTGTATAGCAGTGACAGTAAATGTTGGGAGCAAATGGGAGGATATAGTAGCTGCTGGACTATCCTGCCCTGCTTCTAACATAACACCCAAACAAACTTCTCTGTTAGACTGAATGTAGTTACCTGTCCAGCAGAAAGCTACAGCCTCCATATGGTGGCCTAACCTATAAGCAGATGTAGACTCTCCTTTTCATCACGGTTATTGTTCCTTTTTCTGACCTTGGTGATTTTCCCTCCCTCTCCTGGGGTAAAGACCATGGATGCTCCTCCATTTCAATGGAAAAAGGCAAAGTGAAGGATTCACAGTCAGTTTTTTTCCTCCTCCTCCTCCCTCTACAACATACAGGGGTACTCTGCCACAACTCACAAGTTTGTCCTGTTTCAGCTTCTTTATGTAAAGATGGCGATGCAACATGGCAGCTATTAGTTGTGTACGCCATCACCCATGTATAAATAAATAACTCACTTTGCTACGAAAACACTGTAATTTGGACATGATTGGGATTAGAGGAAGACTAAATACATATTATGAAAGTCGTATTGGATCTTTGCTTAAACAGCCCAATTAAAAGCTAAATAGCTACACATTGTTCCTTTAAAGTCAAATAATTCAAAGAAGAGTGCTTTACCTCAGTGTGGTGGATTATCTCGGTTGTTAGTAATAGGCAAAGATCACACACTGGGTTGTGCGCGCTGCGTGTGAAGCTCCTGTCAAAGTAAACCATTATCATCTCATGTTTATCTAGAAAGATTTGGTCAAAGCAGGCACAATTTTTGTACAACTGAAGTTCATTAGTGGGCTTACAAAGGGATTAGGTTGTTGAAAGGCAAGCAAGGCGTACAGTATGAGAGGTCACATGTTCGGATAATACACACAAACACACACTACATTCTACAGTTGCGTGCACACATTGTTTCGATGCTAATGCCCCAATAAATAAATGCTAATACATGTGCATTCTTTAACTTTTCCTCTCTCATCCCCTCTTACTACATACGCTCACACACACACAGTACACTCCCACAGAGCAGCGTGAGCAGCTCTCAGGTCTTTTCAGCTTCCCGTTCATATCAGGGTTCCTCCTCTGTTTGCAATGATCATTAAGCAACTCCCCACACACACACACCACACAGGCGGCAGCTAACAAGGGAAGAGTGTACACCCTGGTTATTAGAGGCAATTAAAAGCATGTCGGTTTGTGCAGGAGTACACACACACACACACACACAAATATGCTAGAGTTGTTTCCGCGGCTGTTCTTTCACTTTCTACACACAGACAGCGAACATGTTTGTTTGGTTTGGTGTCACCATGGAAATCAAAGAATCCCGTTCCCACTGGTGGAAAAGATGTCGAAACAGCTGACGGAGGGAAGATTTGTCTCTGAGTGTGTTTGTGAGCCACTGAGTGACAAATATGGATAATGAGCTGAAGCAGTCGGTGAAAAAACGGCTAGAAGATAAAGTCTGCTTTAAGCTGTTGCACAATCCGTCTTAAGAGGATCATTTATTTATTTCATAAAATGTCCCAAGCGATACAAAAGACAAATAACAGCTTTCCATGAAAGAACAACAAATTCACATATACAAACAAATAAAGCTGCCTACAAAGAGCAAGGCCGGTCCTGAGGAAGGAAGAAGCAAGCTATCATCTTGTACAGAACCTACATACCTGCTTTGGTAATGACATCAAGAAAAGACAAAACATTGATTACAGAATGTGTTTTCTTTGCTACTGAATCAAAACTAGATTAATATTACAAAGAAAAGGTAGAAACAATGGCTCTACAGTAATTTCTTCTAATTAATAGCAGCTACATTTATTATTCATCTTTCAACTTTTGACATTTGTTTACATTTATAATTAATCCTGAATAAAGGATGAGTGGTGAAAAAATAGTTGTCATAATCTAATATATTTGTCATAAAGTATCCCTGGCTCCTAATGAGTGACATGAGAAGTTGTCCAATCAGAGCAAAATGTTAAACAGTATTTTATGACCCTCATCGCTGTTTTTTTTTTTTAAAAACCTCATCTGAGAATTGTTAAATTGTTCATTTAAACCTGATTGCTGGTCGGAATGCTGATTTTGTGGGCTTCAGATCAGTATTTTAATAGTTTGAATATGTAAAAGATCTTATTTAGACATGAGGTTGTGCTGTGATGCCACAGGAGTCCATGGCCCCTGAATCAGCACATTAGACGTCTGAAATGTCAACATTTCCTCACGCTTGTCTGAACCCTGACTGCTGGTGTTTGTTCTGTTCCTAGTTAATCAGTAGCATCATGGATGCAACAATGCATCTTACAGCTGGTTTACGTTGTGTTGATGGCTCGGATAGGCTGGTCTGAAGGACAGCACTGAGACACTGACCCTACCATTATAGGGCCTGAATCTGTCAATCATCTTCAGCTTCACACCATCATGATCACAGGTTGTCGTGCAGCGTGTGACAACCTGTGGTAAAACCTGTAATGTGACAGCACCCCTGCGCTCCTGTGTAACATGGAACAATGGGCTGGCTGTGTGCCGTTTGTGTGCAGTACATCAAATACAATGGATATGTCAGACCAATAAATAAGATCACAGAGCTGGTGCTGCTGAGTATTTAAACTTACTTTCACCATTGGGGTTGCTGGTTTTTCCCTCTTCTTAGAGCAATTGCCCAGAATGACTTCACAGAACGCTGTCAAGTTTGTAACATCTAGTTTCGGTATAATTTGCCCAAATATTTGTACCCAAGCCAAGTTCATATGTTTATTTAAGATCAGTATTAATAAAATTACGTCCCTGGAAAAAGGGGAATAGTGAAGACCAGACACAAGACAACGTTACTGCCGTCACATCTGGTGTTGTAATGTCATTTTTCGAAAGAGTAATATTTCCAGCAAAACTTTTCCACCTTACTACAAAACTGAACAAAATTACAACCTATTAAGCTGCCAAAATCTTAGTGCTCTGTTCAGATCCAAACAGATCCTGTAATCACAATATGGGCATTAAACTGCATCACTCCAAAGTAAACAAGCAACACATAGCAAGCATTTAACATTCACAATATACACACTGATGTTTTCTACCCTTCAAGCTCTTAGCATTACTATTTCTACAGTACAAAATTATACAGCAACTGATCACAAAGATATCCAAAAAACATCTTCTCAAATCACAAACTTTAAAGAGAATACGCTATGAAAACAATGTCTAATCTAAACATTTACTGGCATTTAAACATGTGTAATACTGTAAATGCATCTTTAGATGGCATTTTAACTTTGAAACGAGAGTAATCGTTCAAAGATAACACAATCAGTAATTCAGAGAGTTTACAAGTGTTCCTTTTGTAAAAAAAATTATTGAGATGTTTTTTTTCCCTTTAAAATGTATGATAATGGATTAAAGTAAATTGCTTATTCTTCACCAAATAACAATGCTATAGTCTTTTACTAAGCTTTTTCACAGCAATCCTTTTATAACTATTACACGAAAAACTAAATTAAAACTAAGTTATATCTACCTGCCCTATTAAAGTCAATGTTACATTTTACACTGTTACATTTTGCTGGTATTTAACAAGGTGCTAGAGCAAAATGGACTACAACTTTACACACACGCATACACACACGATGTGGATTCAAATCACGTTGGCTGGACTAATAATTTTTTTTTCCTCTACCAGAGGGTAAAAATGCTAAAATAGAAAATCAAAAGTCAAGTTAGCAATGTAACCCTGTAAAGCTGTTGTCTCTGCACTTTTAAAGTTACTACAGAAGTTTTTTGTTTTTTTTTCCATGAGCAAACCGGGAGGATTTAATTATTTACGTCATATATTCTCAGCTGAAGAAATTGAATGTCATCATTCATCATGGGAGTGTTGACAGAGTTGTAATTTCATTAAGGGCAAAAGAATTCAAGGTTAGAAAGAAAAAAAAGTCCCTCATTAAAACTCGGTCTAGTTGTTTCCCCGCGAAACTGTGGGTGGATCATTGGCTGGCTCAAAAACATGAAATAACTGGAGGGAGCAAAATGTTTACTCACTAAAAAGAGCAAATAAAAGCAACGTATCACCATAGAACAAACAAAGAATGTGTGGAATAAGCAAACCAAAAAACCCAACTTTAATAATAAACATTGTGTGAAAAAGAAATTTACATTATTTTAAAGTTCACAAAAATTAGGCCACAAATTCTTTGTCCATCAAAAAATATCTTAAAATTGGTAAAATAACACCTCAAATGGACAATGCACAAAGAGTCAGTAGCAGCCGGGTGCTGTTTATCAAATGCATTGATTAATTGATCAACGGCATGAGTACCACCATAGAAAGCAGAATTTTTTTTTTGTTGTAGGTGTGGGTCTGTTAAATTGACAGTACCAGTAGTCCACAAGCAGGTTTTTAATGCTTTTATCCATTGTAGAGAACATTTACTTTGTGCATAAACGGTCGTCAAGTAGTAGAAGTAAGTTGTCAGGGGGCTTATGACATGCAGGGGCCTGGGGCACCTGCCCCTAGTCCAACCCCGCTATAGATTATCTGTTTTTCTATCCTCTACTGAAAAATATAAGAGATAATTATTCTCACAACTCCCATGGTATATGTCTAGGTTTTGTTTTTTTCTTTAAAAAGCATTGAGTAATAACATGGAGGCTCTTTTCACTTTCCACAAGCTCATCTACTGACCAAAACCCAGCTACCCAATTACCAGAAATTGCAAAATACCACTGCAAAAAATATAACAAGGGGAAAAAATATGCAGCCAGATGAGAAATATTTCCCTGTGCTTTCATTAAGCAAATGCACAATACTGAAAATGCTTCAAAACAGGCCGAGTAAAAATTGTGCTCATTATCTTTTAAACAGCCCCATTAAAAATCAGGTTAAGTAAAAAAAAATCCTAGATGAAATGGAAGAAAGTAAAATAGAGCCAGTAGAATTAGCAGTTTCAGAAACCCCCAGGACAGAAAAAAATATCATTAAATCAGCCTGTACAGTGTGTAGGTCTATAATTCACCATATAATTCATTAGTCACTAAAAAGTCGCGCATCTCTACTTCACCGTTCCTCCAGCTTCCTTGGTTCTCTTCTGCTCTCCATCATACATTATAATGTTAACTGGGGCTTATTTAAGTTGCATTTTTCTGTTGTGAGTTAAAAATCACATACAGTGAAATATGAATGTGCATTAACAAGTTCAGAAGATATCATGAAATTGTTTGCAAATGGCTAATGGAAAGGGAAGCAATCATGGCTGACCACAATAAAACAAACGTAGGATCAGTTGAGATGTTTTCAAGCAATAAATCCTGAATGCAATTATGTTTCCAAAACAGTTATTCACCTGCATAAGTAAGTCTTCTGCATGTGCTCACACACACACTGTTGTTTCTGACTTAATCATGCTGTAGTTTCAAATTTATTCTGATTTTATGTTGCTGAACTCACTATTTCACATTTTATAATTCAGATTTTTTATATTTTCACACAATATGCATTTGTGATTAACAGTGTATTCAGAGGTATGCATCATTTTCACTAGTCACCACCTGAAACAGAAGAAGCCTGGAAGGGGATTCAACTTGCAATAAAGTCAAATTGGACTATTTAACAGCTGCACCAACTCTTCAGGCCTGGCAATAAAAAAATAAATAAAAAGGATGCACTTATCCAAGACTACAGGATCTTTAAAGACACTCTATTTTTGCCATTTTCCTGGTGACGCACCCCCTGTCAACCGCTAATTTAGCATCAATCTTACATCCTGCCTGTACTGAGAGCTCTCTCCAAAAGACAGGCTTTTCTTGAGTCTTCTTTAATCTTTTCCCGTTCCCGAGCATCCCAGATTAAAAAGTTGTATAGTGTGGTTTCTCAGCCTTTGTATTCTGTTGGGTAGCAGCGGCTCCAGACATGCACATAATAGATATTACATTGCAGGCAAATGTGTCCAGAATGCTGAGCTTTAAGGTCAGAAAGTTAGGCTATGCATCTTTAAAAAGACACTTTAAAAGGGAAGGGTCAACCAATCCTCAGTACCAAACACATGTAATGCATTGTTTTTGTTTGAGAGACTCATCTGAAAGAAAAAAAAGTGTCTGTTCTTAACAGTAGTGGTGGATTGCTTTATTTGCAGGGAAAAAAATGGCACCTTTTAAAGAGCTGTGGTGAGTAACACTTAGTGGCTAAGTGCCAGTAGTTTAAGTAGTAGTTTAAGTGCACTGCCTGGAGAATTAGACCATGCAGGGAAATCTGGGAACCATGGTATAGCTGCTAAAAAAATATGGGACCAATGGAAAAATCTAGTTCTTTCTTTTTGGAAATACTAAATCTCATGTGTATCCTTTTTTTTTCTTTTTTGGTCTGGATGCTGATTGAGGTCATACAACACGCCTCAAGTGCTGCAGATGAGGCAGAAAACATGCCATGTGATTTTGGTGATATTAATCCTCGCTCATAAATAATGAAACAAATCTCTAGCACTTCTTTCAGAATTAACAGGAAGCGTAAATCAGCAGCTTAAAGGGCTTTGCTCCAGAATCCAGGCGGACAAGTCAACTTCCTCTGAGTGACAGAAGTGGTCAAATAAGAAATAACAACATCTTTGCTGTAGATAAACAGAGGACACAAATGTAATATTGACCTTATAAGCCGAGTTTACGGCACATACTTTTCTGGGTCATCTCTCACTCAGTTACTCCTTCAGCTTCTATTTATTAGAAATAGTGTATTTTAATCATCTTTGTATAACCACAAAGCTGGATTGTTTGAGCTCTAATTACCCCTCTTATAAACCTATTTTGCATTATAGTTTCTTAAAAATTCTAAGACATTTTCTGGCTGTTTCCTTGTTTGCCCTATTATGAAAAACCACTTGACAGACGCCTGAATAATGACATAACAATGAAGAGAAAACAGAGTGTTTCAGCCTCCTCCTTCTGAATGTTCTCTGCATCTGCTGCGCTTTTTTGGCTTTTATCTCCGAATCTTTAGGTGAGATTTTTGTGTAGACAAGAGAAATATTAATCTGTCTGCTGTTGTTCTGTTCCTTATGTAAATGTATGAATAATTAAAAAGGAGCAACTCTGAGTGATAATCCTCTTCCTTAAAAAAACAAAAAAAAACTGAACATTCACCCAGGCACATTATGAATTGATAAAGTGAAGCTGACTGCAGGGGGGGGGGGGGAAACTCCCATATTTCTTTATTTTGTACTTGACTGTTCAGTCCATCCATATATTAACATTCACAGTCCTACATGTCACCCATCAAGCAAAAGAGGAATGGATTTTTAACTAAAATGACACCGAATGTGTACACATGCTTGATATGCATTTGTTATGTGATTGGATTTTGTTTTTGCTTTGCTAGTGAGCCAACTCAGAAAGCTGAAAGCGATGGCTTCTACACTCAGATCTTTTAGTGTACCCACTGTTTTTTACCTGCCTCAAATACCAACATTGCATATTTCATTCTAATTTAGAAGGATCTCACTTTACGGTTCTCAATGGTAAGTTTTCCCTTTAAGTTTGGTCTACAGCAAAAATGGTTGTTAAAAAAAAAATTCATTGGGGACAAAAATACAGAGTATAGAGATTGACAAATCTCACATTCATCCCTCTACTACCTCAATGCTTCAAAGATGTCCAGCTTTAAGTAGAGTGGGAGACATCCAGCCAGACTTAGCATGCACATTTTAATCACATTAAAGTCAATGTTTTGAGCTACTTCGAAGAATTAAAAAGGTGCTGCATTGTTCTAAATAAAAACTAAGTGAGGAACGCGTATAGCCCAGCTTATTGTTGAAATATAAAAATCAGGTTGTGTGTTTTTTTTTTTTTGACAAATAATGTAAAACTAGACTGAGCACAAACGCACTGCTGCAGCAGTGTTCACCTCCTGCATGCCTCCCAGCGTGGTCTTATATCCACACCTTCACAGGTGCTACCAATTATAACAATCAACACACTTGAACTTGTTGCACTACATTTATTTTCCACACAATACATTCATCTGCATTTTAGTTCTATTCTCTAAATATCTATTCTCTAAATATAATAATGTGCCTTGAAAGGTTTTCACATGACTTAAATTTTTAATGGGAGCAGTATTTTCCATTTGGAGTCATTTCCGTGTGATCATGTTTGTCATTATCTGTATACCAGCCGTTAGGAGGCAGTTAGGACGGAGATTATGACTGAATGAAAAGGCTGAAATGAGCACTTTACCTTGTCAGATATAAACATGCAGTAAAATTATTTCAGTAGGAATCAGAGGAGCCAACAGGGCGTCAGGTCAGGGAATGTGAAGGCAGCGCGACGAGCAGCGTGCCAGCTCTGTCTGAACAGAGACAGAGACAAGAACCGGCCTAGTTGGAGCATGAAGCTGTAAGCGAGGTGTAGCAAAAGCAAGACAGCCCGGCAAAGTATAGCTGGATGAGGGAACAGACAAAGCACACAGACCAAAGACATGGAGAGCAAACAAAGAACTGAGCGGGACCTATCAGCCATGTGGAGAACGGAGCCCTGGCTTAGGCCCGCATCTCTGGACGGTTGTTGAAGACACAAATGAATGGTTCCATTACTCTCCTGATCAGGCATGTGGACATTTTATAAGTCTTACATCAGCATTTCTCACCATTTGCAGGAACATTTTCTTCCTCAGTTGGCAGCAAGCAGCGACAGGAGGAACACCAGCAGTACCCTGAGTTATGTGGTTCTGTTTCATCTCTCCACAGGGTAACATTTACACGCTGAATTTCTGCCTCAGTTTGTACAAATCTTTACACAGAATTACTTAATAATCATTGCACACTGAATATGACAGCAAAAACTGTTTTTTATGATGAAAAAATGGTAATGGCATCCACAACTCCTATAGATAATAGTAAGAGGAGTAGGGAGGTGAACAATGCGATTAGGTGGCATTTCAGAAAGCGAGACAGATTGTTGGACAGAAAACAAACCGTTTTAAAGCTATCATGTAGATGACAGGACAATATTCTCTCCAGCAACAAAGGACAAAACAACAATGTAAAATTATTTTTTTATCAAAGTGTTGTTGTTTGCAATTTTTTCTGGAAAGAATTGCACAATTCTCAGTTTGTTCTGTGGTGGTAACACCAATGTGTTAGCAATGTTACCCCGTTGCTGATGCTCATGACTAGTCAGGTATTAGTTTGTTTGTGACCAGTGGCGTGTTGTGGGTAAAATTACAGAGGAAGCTCGTCACTTGCATGGCTGTATTACATATACATTATATATATATATATATATATATATATATATATATATGAAGGAATTCAATCATGTTAGACTGTTAGACATTAGCGGCTAGCCATTCAGAGCGGCAGTAACTTTCCATATTAATGTTATGAAATCCATCGCCCCTTTCCACACGAAGCTCCGGTTTTGGTATCAATTTCATTAGAAATTGATGCTGTTGTGGTAGTTTGGTGAAAGTACTTTTGGCTAAAATCTCCAAATCGTCGCCTTCTGTCTTTACTCTGAGCCTGCTGGGGTTGCTAATGGTGATTGTTATGATTCTGTCATGATTCATGGACAGACTTCTCTGATCTGATTGGTGGGATGCAAAGAAGCGTCTAGCTTCTCTTGACCTCCAAAAAACTAATCACGCTCCGGTAATGGCATGACGTTGTCTCATCTGATTGGCTGATCATTGAAAAAATTAGTCTACAAGGGAAGCCAGCCTGGTCTGGCCTCCTTTGCTACACATTATGATTTAAATTAGTGATTCACCACAAGTGGACGCTGGAAAGATGGCGATCAGAGAAACGGTGAGGCAGAATCCTCTTTGTATTTGCTCTAAAATTAAGAGTTTCAGAACAATGACAGCCACGGTCTGGAAATTAATAAATGAATGGACATAAACAAAAAATAGAGTAGGCTGTGCTTCCCTTTGCTTCTGGGTGAAAACGCCACTGGTTATTAAGGGGAGTAACTGCATTTGGAATGAATGATTTCTTGTAAATGTTTGTCTGGGCCAGTGGGGGTTTGTATCTCCTGCCAGATGGCAGGAGAGAGAAGGAGTGATGGAGAGGGTAGGTGGCATCCTGATGCCGCAATGCAGACTAGGTACTGCATGAACTATGATAAAAGATATCCTTACAGAAACCCGCATCCTCATACTCCTTTTCTTCTTTTACAGTACTGTCTATCCTGACAGAAGAGGGGTCTGGCATAAGAAAACAGTCACATCTCTCCCGACCATGCTAGCCCCGGCCTTGTCTCTGATGCCCTCTCACACTGCCCTTGTTCACCAACAACAAACAAGCAGTCAACACTCTTCTCTCCCTTTCAATTACAGGTCTATTCTGACACTCTCTATCCCCATATAGGCTTGTTAGCAGGGCAGAGAAGGAGGAGAGATGGCAGTAAATTGAAGACGCTGACCCCTAAGGGGATAATCTTGGTTCTGTGGCATGCTGAGGGTCAGCTCTTTGCATCCTGCATAGTAATGAGTAGTTCATGAGGGAGAGAGAAGAGAGACTAATTATTCTGATTAGCTATGCATTCTTCTGTCCATTTAACCCAGTGCATTGCTGCTTTCCACACAAACACACACTGACAAACTCAAACCCTCACTGCCCGTCCAGAAGATCCTGAGATAAGCTAGCTAAAGGGCAAAGTGTCCACAATGCAGAATTTACCTGGAAAATCATCACCAGGGTGACATGTCAGTTCTCTTCTTTTGACATGACTGATCAACTTCTAGCGAGATAAATTCAGACAGCCTGAAAAACCACCATGTCCCCAAGGGGACAAGGCTGGTTTGACACCAGATAGTGTATGTCAGTCTGTTTTAGCTTTTAATGAATAATGATTTGTCGCAAAGTCTTTGGCGGATTTTCTGCATTCCCATCTCTTAGATGTTCAACTGCCATCAGCCTCTGTGTATGTGCATGCATGTGTGTGGTTACAAGTGGAGACATACTTTTCCACAAAATGCCTCTATTGATGGTAGTGAAGTCAATGGCATGCTATAGTCATCCACACAGTCAATTACCTCCCAGAAATGTGTGTTATCTTGCTGATAGTCTGAGTTGCAGCTGGCTGCTTGCCCAGAGCTTCTGTTAAGCATTAATGCCCTTTTGAAAATACTTTTCTCTCTCTCTTTTTGGAAATAATAGGAATTCACATATTGCATCAGTCTATTATTGACACTGAAACTGAATTCAAATGAGGAGAAATATTTGAATTTTGAACTTGGAAAAGATCAAATATAAAAGCTAGCTCATTAGCGCTGGATATGGTCCCTGTAAGTTATCCCATTTCAGATCATCTTAGGTGTTGGATGATTAGATTTGACTAGGAACATAGTTCAGTCAGATAACCCACTTAAATCTTTTTAAAAGAAACATGACTGAAACTTGGTGTCAGGTGCCGTTCTCATCACTCTTTGTACATATATATTTTTTTTTTTATATTGATATGATGACAGAAATTCTAACATGGAACTAACAGGTGGGTGCTGGAGGGTTGGAACTCAACTCAACTTTATTTATAAAGCGCTTTAAAACAACTACAGCTGCAACAAAGTGTTGTACACCTCAGCTAAATAGTAACAAAAAATGAATAAATAAAACAATTTATAATAAATAAAAACAAATAAAACCAATACATTAAACAAACCTTAAAACACTAAAACAGAAATAGAGTCTTATACTGCTTTGAAAGCCAAAGAATAAAAGTACGTTTTAAGATGAGCTTTATAGCTCCATAGTTTTGGAGCGGCAACTGAAAAGGCTCTGTCCCCTCTGAGCTTCTGTTTGGACCTCCGTACCTCCAGGACCAGCAGGTCCGCTGACTGGAGGCACCGAGCAGCAATGTAGGGGTGGAGGAGCTCAGAGAGGTAAGGGGGGGGGGCAGAACATTTAAAGACTTAAAAACAAACAAAAGAATCTTACACTGAACTCTGAAATGCACAGGCAGCCAGTGGAGGGAGGCCAGGATGGGGGTTACATGCTCCCTCTTACAAACCACTGGGCCGCCGCCATCATTGAACACTCTTAGCAAGGCTGACTCAGTGCTGTGCAAAGATTTAAAGCCAGATTGAAACGCCTCCAGGACACCATGGTCATCTAAAAACAAAGCAAAAATAAAAAATTATTGTGTTGCAAAGCAGTGTCACCAGTAACAGGAGCTTTAAAGACAGGCAGCATATTGCAAGGCAAGGCAAGGCAAGTTTATTTATACAGCACATTTTCAGGTACAAGACAATTCAAAGTGCTTTACATAAAACATTAAAAGCATCAAAGAAGAATTACAGTAAAATCATTTAAACAGAAAATCACTGAAAAGATTAAAAGCAA
>JAVQJG010010720.1:0-36057 GCA_036024015.1 Craterocephalus amniculus
AGAAAATTTTAATTATTAATTCGGAATTAAAAAACACCATGTAACCGTGCCCAATGTCATCAAAAGCCTGTAGACCAGGATCACTCCTTCAGCACACGGATTCCCCTTTTCTTCCAACGTGGAATGAGAAAGGTATATTACCAGTAAAAGTGAATCCCAAGTTTTGAGCCGAAATGAAACAATAGGGCCTCCTTTCTTCCTCATTCTGATGCTCAGTTTGATTTCCATCACGTCTTTAGTTGCTGCGGTGTGATTGGCTGATTTGCTGTTTGTGTTGAACTGGTGAGCTCGAAAAGTAAGCATCTGATGAAGCTGCAGCACATGTCAGACAGCTGGACGAAGCAGAATATGAGCTCAGGTGGCGAACGAAGAGAGAAACGGGAGACGTGAAATTGACCCTGTGCTCTCATATCAGCCTCTGATTAAAGCTCTGAAACATGCGCCATCTGCTAAATAAACAACGACAGGTTTTAGATACCACTTTGGCTTTAAGTTTGGAAGATGTCTTATATTTAATTGACGAAGAACACGACTCGCTCCGTTTCCTGCGGGTTTCAGACGTACTACCAGACTCCGCCTCCAGATTACAGCCTCAGAGAAAGCACCGCTCACAAGAGTATCATCTTCCTCTGGGTCCTGACCAGGTGAGCGACGCGACACATGAATTTAGAGAAGGTCACCCGGACAGATCAGGTTGTCACCGCCCCCCCCCCCCCCCTCCTCTCGCAGCTCGGTTGCAGTGGCTCTGGGAGGACTCACGCTGTGGCACGCCACGCTCATCAGCAGAGGAGAGACCAGCGTGGAGCGCCACATCAACCGCAAAGAGGTCCGAAGGCTGAAGGAGAAGGGCAAGGTAGGAACGCCGGGTCGGACCGAGTGCGAGTGTGTGAACGAGGAGAGAGGAAATGATGGAGCTACAGCTGTTTCTGTCTGCTTGCCTCCAATGTAGACGTTCAGAAACCCATACCATCATGGAAGGGTACACAACTGGAAGCTGTTGTTTGGTGTGGAAACCAGGAGGTGAGTTCAGTGACCACTGTTCCTGTATTGTGGTCTATTTTTGATATTTTGTTTTTACTTTATTTTTATGGAAGAACCATTCACGACATACGACAAACAGAAAAACAGAAAACATACACTTGGTCACCTCGTACACACAAACTGATGGAGATAACTTGTCAGTTCATACAACAGTGGCTCAGAGAGCGTCTCTTGTTGTCACAAACACAATCCATTTTTCCCAGTACTGCAGGTATTTATCCATCTGTTGTTGTTGTAGCCTGCAACCATTTGTAAGTTACAGTTTTCTTTCTAGCAGCTAATAGTATTTTTAAGAGATATTTGTCCTGCCTTGGTAAGTGTGGTGCGATATTACCCAGATTAATGGTGGAAAATGAGCAGGGGATTTTATTGCTGAACAACTGGGCAGCTCCAAAATATTATGGTCATTTTTAAGAGTGAAAAACACATTAGAGCACTTTCAGCTGAATAGATGTGTCTGTGGAGAGCACATCCTTCACAAATGGACATATTTTACTAATTTATATCTTTACCTTTTTTTAAGTTAAGAAAGTTACTTGGGGCTAGAGTGTGTGGATGAAATAATTTTGATTTGTGTTTTTATATTGTTTTAAATTTCTTTTTTACACATTGTTATTTTATATGTAAAGCACTTTGAGCTGCACTAGCCTGAAAGGTGCTTTATAAATGAATGAAATAATAATTTGAATTTAAAGTCAACACTTTGCATAAGAGAAGCGATGGGGAGCCTGGTTTTTGTTTCCATGTGCTCCACTAAGTTTCTGTTTAATTTTTTGGTGGAAGAAAAGGAAGATGATTTGATTTTAACAGGTTAAAGGATGAGTTAGTTTTTTTTCAAACCCTATTTTCTAGCATGAAATAGGATCATTTACTCACCCGGACAGTTTTGGTGTAACTTGAACTTCTTCGGGAGATATTTAGATCCACTCGCGATCAGCGTACATCAGATATAATGGGACTGAACGCGGCCAGCTCTAGCAGCCTCTAAATACAATTTCTGCCACAAAACTCCTTCATTTCACAAACGTTTTGTTATGAATCACTGCTCAGATCCCTCTGTGAGCTCCATATGGCTTGGAGTTGCTTTTTGTGGTGATTTATCATTATTCACAGGGCACTGTAATGCAGCCTGGAAGTGAAATTATCGAAGTCCTTACTCAAAGTTAATGGCTGTAAATAACGATGGTTCACCACAAAAATGCAACTCTGAGCTGCTTTGAGCTCAAAGAGGGATCAGACCAGCGATTCATATCAACACATTGGTGAAATGACGGAGTTTTGTGGCAGAATTTGCTGTATTTAGAGGCTGCGTGAGCTGGCCTTGTTCCCTCCTATTATACTGGATGTACGCTGATCGCGAGTGGATCTAAATATCTCCACGAAGGAGTTCGAGTTACACCAAAACTGTCTAGGTGACTAAACGATCGCATGTATGCTAGAAAATACCTCCAGGTTGAACAAAAAAACAAACTTATCCTTTAAATGAAATGTTGAGCATCACTGTTTATGTTACAGGATTAATTAATTAATTAGTCTTCCTGTTCCTCAGTCAGTGGTTCACACGGGTCCTCATACCATCCAGCCATCCTCCCATTGGAGACGGCATCATGTGGGACTGCACCTTCACCAGGACGGACCCCATGCCCATCTGACTCACTTTTCCTTTTAATGTAAAACAAAACCATTCACACTACTGGCAGCGAT
The DNA here is from genome assembly GCA_036024015.1 of Craterocephalus amniculus. Taxonomy (NCBI): domain Eukaryota; kingdom Metazoa; phylum Chordata; class Actinopteri; order Atheriniformes; family Atherinidae; genus Craterocephalus; species Craterocephalus amniculus. Next base: position 2,746 of record JAVQJG010010720.1, read on the forward strand.
GGGTCGCCCATGTCTGAACATGACAGGAAAAAGTAGGACATCACAGAAATCAGTCATTTTGTTATTTGCACTCCAAGTTGGAACCAAATGGAAGCTAGAAGCGATTAAACCTCCTAGATCTGGTAGACGGGGGTCTAATCTGCTGAAAGATGACGGGCTGCTGCTGGTCGGCATCCAGATGTTTCTCCCAGTCATTACCGAAGACAAATGGGAAAAGTTTGGTATCTTTGCTGAGATTTTTAAAGAAAAAATATCCCTGCAGTGGCTGTGTATAGAAGGTGCTAAATGCTCCAGCACATTTTGTATAAAGACACGGCTGCCATCTTTTTCTGTTCACATTAAAGCCTGCGGGACGGACAGTGCAGTGCTACACATCAAAAGAAGACGGTTATATTGTTTTCTTTAAGTAAAAATGATTTAAAACTGTCTTATTTGGGTTAATTTCTGCTGTAAGATGAAGTAAAATTAGTCCAGGTGGATGGAGATTCTACCTTCATAATGTGTATAATTCATTGATGTGTATCACTGACATCACATATCCTGTCGTAAAGTTTCTCCTTTAAAACTGTTTTTGTTTCGTATGCTGACAGCAGAGCCAAGTGGGGAAATCATGTTTTTTATTCCTGTGATTATTTCAATCGTTTTGTTTACATCTGCATGTTTACATTCAGTTGTGTGGTCGTGTTTTAGTGTGTGAGCCGATGAGATGAGCACCGCTGATCTGATACCCGATGTGTTCTGGTGCCAAAGACTTAAAGATTTTGACCTAAATGATGTGAATCTTTTTGGTTTCCCATAATTTAGAAAAAAAGAGGGAACAGAAACCAGCTGATCTTCATGTAACTGTAGGAAAAAAGTGCTGTGCCTTGTTTGGATGTTCAGTCGTGTAATTGGTGTAAAAGAGTAAAAAAATATTCCTAACTTTAATTCCCCTCTAAGCTTTCACATATCAGTAACACCATGGTGGGTAAGCTGGATTTGTAGTTGCCATAGAAAAACAAAAAGCTATAATGTAATCTATGACCAGCAGGAGCTGCGCTCCACTTTTTTTTCTAAATAAAACAAGTTTTTGATAAATTTGGTTTCAAGTGTTTTTATTTCCAGGTGATATTAAATCATTAAAAAACAACCTTGTGTTACTTTAAAAGAACATTTTTTTAAGTTAGAAATATTAAACATTGTCTCATTTCCTTGGCATAATTCATGACGTCCAACACTGACCAGATGATCAACATGTATTGATACACGCACACACACCTGTTGGTGTGAATCTGAACAGAAAACAAGCCAATGTCTGACTTTATGTTCACGTACGATAGAGTACATGAATGAAATGCAGATATTTTGAGTAAAGTTGACAGAGGATAGTTGGCACTTTGAAATGTTCCCATTCAGCTGCTGCTGGGTTTACTGCAGTTCAACATTCATCCCAGTGTCTGCTGGGTTACTGCTGCTCCCATCTACAACTGTACATCCACTCAGGAGGATCTTGCTGATTTTTCCATAGTAATAACAGTTGTGTTGCCCTTTTTCTCCACACTGGAGCTCATAGTCAAAATGGAGGCTTCCATGTTTTACCGTAACTGGTAAACCATGTTTTTCTTTTAAGGAAAATGAAAGAAATCGGCTGATAAATATCTTAAATACTGTCATCTTATAGTTTCCGTTTTTCACCTGAAGCACAGAAAAAAGTATTCATGTAACAACTGTTATGTTGTTTATCATCAGGAAGCTGATCAATGAGCCATTTTAAAAGCCACTAGCTGATAAATATTCAGATGAAGCGATAGCGTCTGAAAGGAGATTTTAGACTGTAAGTAAAACATCTCATTGATCCAACCTGGACGACAACGTGCTCAGATCCAGGCCTTAAACCATCTTTTGGTGTTTATGAAGATACAATCAGTTGAGACAAAAATGTTTCTGCATAACGAGGAAGAAGATGAGGAAGATTAGAATGATGGTGGTTGGAGAGTGGGCTGCACAGCTTTAATACTTGGTCTAGGAGTTTCCTCTGAATCTGGGTGCATCTGAGGTGTAAGATCACCTGCCTCCAGGACTTCCTAAGAGGAACCTGCAGCATCAAGAAAAAGACATGACACTGAATCTGTAGCAGCTTCAGCTTTTCCTTCAGTTCACAGCTGATGATGAACAACATGGAGCTGATCCTCACCACTCTCCTCTGGCCTGAACCGCTGCTCTCCTCACCAGCCTCTTCTTGTCATCCAGAGGCTGGGCCAAGGCTCGCAGCACCCGCGCTCGAAACGGCAAAACCTGAAGCACACAGAGACAACCGCTGAATGAGACAGATCAGTGACAGGTTCAGTCTAAAATAGGCCTGTCATGGTGACAGATTTTACCGTACGATTAATCGTCTCAGACGTTATTGCGATAGACAATACTATCGCACTAAGCACTGTTGTCATTTTGAGACGAATTTCAACTAAAATAATGAAAATGCCATATTAATAATGCAGGTACACCCTTTCAAAAATCAATAAACTTCCATCTGTAAACAACATTTTCACTGGAACTGAAAGAAATTTGAGAAAACTAAACAAAAAAACAAGCTACTCTCAGTCTCATTAATGATTAATGAAAACCAAACACAACAAAAAAACACTAAATATGAGGAAAAAATTAGTCAAGGAAACTGCTAGTTAGGACCTTTTTAACCAAAAAGGTAGCAACTAAAACATACCCAGCTACACTCTGTGGTATCAAATGAGACCATGCAGCTGTCAAGAGAGAAAGGAGAGGGTTCAGACAGAGAACGAGAACAAATAAAAATTATTGCGCTAATTTTTCTTATCTTGCAATTAATCGACTTATTGCTTATTTCAATGGGCCTGGTCTAAAAACCCGACACCACGATCCAGATGTGTCCGATTTATGAGTTTGAAGAGTTATTGTTCAATCTGTTACAGATATAATCCCGCACGGCCTCATTCACCAAAGTTTCCACGAAAGATTTGTTACTCTTACATTCATTAAAGTGACAACAGTATTTGTGCAGCTTTTGTTGTGCAGGTCATTCAAAAGCAATAATTAAATGACATTCATATGTTTTGCAATTTTTTCCATGACTTTAAGAATGAAAAACACTAACATTTAGATTTACGTGAAGTTAACTGGAAACTGTCATCAGTTTGTGGTTTCACCTTTTCATACACCACACAGCCTTTCATCGCCCCAGTCAGGCTCACAATGATCATATATACAGATAAATACTACAAATCACGCCCTACAGAGGGAACAAATCTTCCATGACCTGGAAAACTTGCAGAGTGCGATGAGTATCTGTTTGGATGTTTTTAAGGTGACCAAGGACTGCTGTCATCGACATCTGCATTTCTCATCCAGAGCCAAACACAACAGTCCCACCCTGCCCGACACATGAGCAGGTTCCAGCTTCGGCCTTCTGGATCATGTCAGCAAAAACCGGAGTATCGCAGGGAAGACAGGGTGGGAATATCTCAGCTGTGCCAACTACTGAGTACTGAGTGCCAACAAAGTTTCCACAAACAACCAGCTACAAACAACTAATGCCCTCATTATGCTCACCAGGCTGGGTGCAAGAGACATTTTGGTCATTTGCCTATAAATTAAGGACATTCTGTCCATTAAGCAACTTCGGCAAAGATACAAACAATAATACAGTCTAAAAACAGAAGCATAAATTAGATTTTTGTAGAATTCTTAAGGTATTGGTGAATGAGACCCAAAGTTTTCCACAACCAGAAGGAAGTCAGCAATCAAAGTAAAACGAACTCTGCAGCTTCAGAAGCAGATAAAAACAGTCGTACCTCGTGTGCAGGGAAGTGGGAGAGGGCATGAACGCATCGTATCGAGGCGATCCGTACGTTCTAGGAAAGAAACAAGAAGAATTACTAATTCTTCATGCTTAACCCGACACTGAGGGTGCTTTGTACCAGCATCAAACAGCAGTGGGCAGTTTTGCTGTGTATGGGGTTGTTAGACGGACTCACTGACCATGACTGGACTGCAGATGAGGGCCAGCAGCCTGTTAACCAACGCCTCCAGCTGCTGAATGAGGACCTGTGGCGGGTTGATGAGGACGGGCTCCAGACAGGACAGAGTGGACAGCTGGACGCCCTGATCGGGACACGTCAGAGCCTCCAGCAGCAGAGACAGTAACTGGACAGAGGACAAGAAAAGTCTTCCAGCCACTACATGGAGCCGCACAGTCACCACTTAAGGCATGAAAGCCGTCCCATGCAACTTACCGCGGGTAGTTCTGTGAGCTGAACCTGCTTTGGCAGCTTATTGACGATGTTAGACAGAGCTTTCAGGTAGTTGGGCTTCTTCTCTAGAGAACAAAGAATTCACAAAGTCAATCGAAGACATTAGAGTCATGTGGGGAAAAAAAAGTACTCTAATGGTCAGGTCTGATTATGAGGACAGAAAGGAAAAACATCTGGTCCTCATCAGCTGTTAAAGTCTAATAATAAAAGTGGTAATGGTACAGTAAAATATTATCCATCCTTTTCCAACTGCTGATCCATGGTCAGGTCAGAGAAGCCCTGACTTCCCTCATCCGCACACTTCTTCCAGCTCATCCAGAGGGATCCCAAGCCAGTCCAGAGGCAAATTTTCCTCCAGCATGTCCGGGTTCCCCTGTCAGGGATGTGCCGGGAACACCCCGCCATGTCGTCTGGTTCCTCTCGATGTGGAGGAGCAGTAGCTGTATCTGAGAACTCCTGGATGACTGAGCTTCTCACATGATCTCTACAGGAGAGTCCAGCCACGCCGTGGAGTAAACTGCATGTCTCCACAATCCTTCGGTCACGGCCCACAAAGTGCAACTGTGACGGTAAATTCACTTTTCTGAGCGACTGACCGATGCAGAGTCCACATCACTGTGGATGAAGCACCGATTCGCTGGTCGACCTCTGGCTCCGTTCTTCCCTCCCTCATCAAAATAACCTTCAGATACTCAAACTCCTTCACTTGGGGAAGATCTCATCCCTGATGTCCTCACACTCGGCTGTGAACCGGATTTATCATTTGGCTTTGATGCTGACCCACTTTAAGCCCAAATCATCAGCCGTCCAGCCCGGAGCGTGATGGTAGGTAAAAGTGGTTTGTAGTGGTACGCTGTGTCAGATTTCTGCTCTGTGCTGCTGAGTTTCTGCAGAGATTTTCTTTTAAAAAATTTTCAAACAAACCATCCATATTGAGTCTTTTCTAATTGTACTGTCAGGAACTTTAACATCCATCATGCCGCCTGGGACGTGTAGAGTCTGTGCTGTTGGAGATGCTGCAGTCCACGTAGAGCATGACCCCCCCTCCCCAGCACAGCGATGGGAAGCCTCCAGCATCAGCCTCACTGACTCCAACAGCTCGATTCACACTTTCATTTTTTTCGGACTCATTATTTACTAAAAAAAAAAACTGTCCATGTTTTCTGTTTTATTTTTATTTAAATGTTGAGCTTTTCATCGTTCCTGCATATATTTTTTGCATCAAGTAAATAATCACAGAGTAATATGTCATTTCATTATTAATGCGGCCTGATGAGAAACATGTTAGAAACATCTGCGCCGTTGTGCCCTCCTACCTTGTGGCGCAGCGTTGAAGCCTTGGACCAGCTTGGCCGAGTTCTCGCTGAAGAAGCGCTGCCGGTACATGATGCGGACATCACCGTGGCAGCCGCGGTTCAGCACGTCAGCGGAGTCGCTCATCAGCAGCGAGAAGCTGTCTGCAGCCGCTGGACCCAGATCAGCGTCATCCAGCAGGGAGAAGATCTGTACGGTGCACCGAGTAGGACAAAATTATAAAAGAGCCGCTTTCCCAGAGGAGAAAGATGTGCTGGGTGTTTCTACCTTGTCAGTCAGGCCTGTGAACAGAGGGTGGTAACGCAGCAGCAGCGCCTTGGCAACCTGGAGACACGCTCGAAGTTATATTATTTACAGACTTTAAACTATTTATCTGAGAATTTGTGCAGCCGAGGAAACACAGAAAGAGAGATTGTCTTACCCAGACCAGAAGTGTGAAGGCCTGAGTTCGCACTGGAGAGGAAGCACAGTCCAGCTCGCTGCACACTCTTTTCATTGTCCTTTCAATCAAACCGTCCAGAGAATCACCTGAAGAAGAAACAACATGACAGCGTTAACTCGACCGCTCTGGCAACAGCTGCGTTTCATGAAAGCTTTTTCATAAAATAAAAGTGATATTTTTAAAATCTGACGAAGTACAATTGAGATATACCGGTGTTCAAATGAATGGTGTTTAGTCAAATCCCGTCCCACAAAACTTCATTTTAAGGACGATGGAGATACTTAATGTTTTCTATTTCCACTTTTCGCTGGTGTTTGTTATCAAGGACAGCGGTGTTCATAGTTTTCTGTTTAATTATTTGTAAAAAGATTCCCAATCTGGTCATGTGACCCTTTACTTATAAATCATATTGATTCCATGATCAGTATTGATATCGATCGACTCCAGCCAGATGGCATTGATACTTTTCTTGCAGAGCACTTTGGTTGTTAAAAAAAACAAAAAACAAAAAAAAAACAAAGAATGCCAATCACAACCAACCAATAGCAGAATTAGCTTCTGTTTAGCTAATTTGCACTGAAGCCTTTTTTTCCCAAACAGCAATTTTTTTCTAGCTAGCTAGTTATTTCATAATTGTGATTCACTGAATATCACTATTTTATATTTAAAAATTAATCTAGGTGTGAAAACCAGTATTATTTCTGGATCTTCCATGTCGCATGATTCAGCGTTGAGTTTGTGGTTAAAAAATTGTAATTAATTTTATTTAATTTGCAGCCCACATGTTTGGTTATTTATAAGTGTTTTCCGTTTGATTTGTTTTATTATCGATCATTTTAAAAGCATTTCTTTCAAGTACTAATGTTATGACTTATTCATATTGCTCTTGTTTTTTTATTGTCTTATTTTCTTTAAAAGGACAAAAAGTATTGATATCGATATTGAAGAAAAAGCCCCATAAATTAATGGTATTAATAGTATCGCCCATCTCTTGTGGAAAAACTTTTAGCGATATTTGAGAGTTTTTTTGAAATGTTGCGTTTCCATTAGTAGATTTTTATTGCGATATTTAGGTTTTGCTAATTCCAGGGATAATGAAACGCAGCTTCTGTGACTTTTGACCAAAGTTTAAACACAAACTCACCCTGAGGCCTCTTGTTGACCAGGCCAGCGAAGCACTTTGCAGCAGACGTGTAGGACAGCAGGTGGCTGCAGGTGCAGCTCATTTCCTCCAGCTGGGACAACAGCTGGTCTATGTGGGGGACCTCCACCTAGATGACAGGAAACAATGTCAGAATACAGCGTAAGAAATGCTAAAGAATGACTTCTGCAGGACTTTCAGGAGGTAAGGTGTTGGAGCGGAGACTCACTGAGCGCGGTAATGAACACACACAGCCCATGAGCAGACAAACCAGCTGGGACTGGCTCCATGAATCTTCCTGCTGCTTCTGGAAAATATTGGAAAAAGTATCGGAAAAAACTGTTCGAACCAATGTAGTCAGACATCTTTCATAGGACAGCCTCAGTTGTCAGATTATGGATTTAGCAACATAAAGACTAACAGTGCAAACAGTACTTTGTAGGACTAACACACATCAGCATTGACCATCATTCTCTGAAGTTTCGTCTTTCAAGAAAAAAGATATCGGCACAGCAATAAGCTCACAACACAAACTATTTCCATATTTTTACTATTTCCTCATTTACATTTATTTAAGCTATCTAATTGGCCGAACACTGTTTCATAATCATTTCCAGGTGAAATAAGAGGTATTTCATAAACATAAACAAAATTGTGATAAATAATGGCGTAATCATGGATCACTAGGGCTGGGCGATTAGGCCTCAATTCAGAATCAGGATATATTGAGCAGTTCATAAAGATAAATGGATGATAACATAACTATGGTTCACAATTTCTATTTGCCACAATATAATGTCAGACTGATGTACGGGTCCACCGTGCCTCTCTCTGTTCTGTGCATGCTGGAAGTCAGAGTCTTTGTAAAATATTAATTTCATATGAATTAATTATTTCTGGGACCAATAAGCATTGACTGGGCAGCCCCATTGTATTTTCATTTTTCTTAAAACATTAAATTTATCGATAAGGGCAAAAATGATATCGGTTATTGTTGTAAATCTTTGTATCTGTACATTTTCGATATATTGCCCGCACATAATGTCTCTGAATAAAAACAACATTTTGTAGCTGATTGTAAACTTCTTGGACAGGTTATAAATGCCGGGAACATCTCCATAGATCACCTATAGGATTAATCACAGTTTACCCTGCAGAGTTACACACATGTAACTGAGAATCTGTTGACAATTCAAGCGATGGTGCCTTTTTTAAAGGTTAGAAGTGTGTCAAAGCCAGAAAGATTTCATGTTCACCAGATAAAAATTAAAAAATTCTTATTCAAATGTCATTTCTTCCTTTTCCTTTTAATTTTTTCTTTCATGTGTAGAGGTATCAAATGTTAAAGTCGCTATTTTATGCAACTAAAAAGGAAGTTTTTGCAGCAACAGAGACAGTAAAGTATGAAAACATAACCTTATAATAGAATATTATTAGAAAATAAACACATATTATATAAATAAACACACCTTGAGTAGCTGGATGTGTGCAGGGAAGGAGTTGTTGGGCAAAAAGGAGACGTCACCATCCAGGAAGAGAGAGACAGTCCTCGATGCCGTCTGGCCTGCCAATCTGAGGACATGAAATGAGAGAAAACCACACTTTCACATCATGAAACCACAAACCACACCACGTACACTGTACCAACGTTTCAGAAAGTGTGATGAGAAAAGAGCGGAAATGTAACCAAACAGTCAAAAGCACAAGAGAGAAATATTAGAAGAAAGTTAAGAAAAATGTGAGGTTAAAGGCGCAGCTGCAGACTCAGAGGTGGTCTTTGGGAAACTATCCGGATGAGTGGAGGAGGATTAATGTGACGATCAGTGCTTACAGACAGAAAATAAAATGCAAAGCAAGAGATGAGAGATGGCTTGTACTGACGAGGGCTGCAGCCTGGAGCAGGAAGTACTGATGACAGGAACCATCGCCGACAGGACCACCTCCTCCACCAGAGGACTGCGATGATCAGGTGACCTGTCACCTGCAAAACAGACGGGAAATGTTACAAAAAGGTTTAAAATAAACGAGATGCAACATAAATATCAGCCTTCATGTTAGTATGATAGGCGTTGCAGCTGTGGATAAAAAAGGAAGTGAAAGGTGAGGTCAGAGGGAAAAGCATCTGTAGCGCTCACCCTGCAGTGCTGCCTGCAGCGCCAGCGACAGCAGCCGTGGGATGATGTCGTCATGGAAACATCGTCCCGTCTCCTTGTTGTCCTGAACCTGCTCTGCTATTCTCTGAAGGCTGCGGCACGCCAGCACCACCTCGTCCACAGAAAAACTGATGCTGCCTGATATAAAGGATTTGTATCACTAGATGCCATAACTGTGCTGCTAACTTTGCTTTAATGATACTCAAGACAGATAATAACAATAATAATAATAATAATAATAATAACAATAATAAAAAATCTGATTTGTATAGTGGTTTTGAAAAAGAACTTTATAAAGATTACCTGTGTGTGCAGACCTGAGCACCTCCAGGAGGACCGGTGTGCTTTCCTGGACGACACTGGGCTGGATGGACACTGCAGCCAGAGCGGACAAACAGCGCTGGCGCACTGCATGATGGGAAGGCTGCTCAGAAGCTTCGCTTTGGTCTGAAAACAGAGAATAAAAGATAAACTAAATGCCTGAAATTCACCAGTACATAACGTATTAGAGGAGCAGTGTTTGCTCACCAGAAAACATCTCCTGCTTTAATCTTGGGATCAGCTGAGTGATGAACGCTGCCGGGTGCAGCTCGGCTAAAACTCCCGCACACTCCACCACAGCAAGGCTGCAGGCAGGAAAAAGGACAATTAAGTTTAATTCTACAGGAAATAAAAGATAAAGAGATAAAAGTCTGGCTGCTATCAGCTGACCTGACTCTCTCATCCTCCTCAGTCAGCAGCAGCCTGGTCAGGTGATCCACAGTCAGCTGGATATCCGAGTCCAGCAGCAGACCTGGACGACAGCGAGAGGGCTTTCAGGACACTTTTAAGACTTCACACAAAACGGGCTGTAAATGTTCCCCTCACCTGTTTGCTGTGCCAGGGAGGACAGCACGGAGGTGGCGGTGATCTGCAGACTGGAGTTGGTCTCAGAGAGCGCGGAGAAAACCATGCTGCATAGAGACGCTCTGTACGCTGAGAACACGCTTTCATCTAAAGTGAAAGGATGAAACACAACAAACGAGTGAATCTTTCTGTGCTGCGGCAGGTCTTAGCTCGTCAAAAACATGACACACAAAACGCTGGAGATAAGATAAGAAATGAATGAGGAATAAATTAAAAAAACTAAAAAATATATATATTTTCTTTACTGCCATTTCCAGATCTGTAGCTTCTCTATCAAAGAAACAAAGACTCCTGAACTAGTTGAAACCCCAGAGACATTTACCCACATATTCATAGATGCTTCTGACACTTAAAGACCTAACTTCATCATTATCATCCTCTACAGTCCAGGGAAACCAGTACAGTCAGTACAGAGGAAATATGGCTACACATTTAGAAAATATAAAATAGACTACAAAATTCTCCACTGTAGCAATTATTTGATTGGATTATTCCAAATCAGAAATCAAGATGAAGTGGTTCAAAATTGTCTTGCTGGGGGACATGTGGGGTGGTCCAAACCGCTCATTTCAGAAACACTAGACACACTTTAGATAATTTGGAAAACACCCTAAAGGCCTCTGCTACAAGCAAAAGAGACAAAAGCTCCTCCCCCTAAGCTTTTAATAAACATTTTAAACCTAATTTACAACATGGAGACTTTAACATTTCCATGGCAACTTCACAGGGAGAAAGAAAGAATGTGTGGATTATTCAGTGGGGACAGTGTATTGCACCTATTTCTCTTCCACTTTATCACTGTAAAGTACCGGACTTTAAATCATGATGACTGTTTTGTAACTGGCATATGAAACAAACTTAACAAAAAGTTACAGAAAAGAAGCAGAAGAACAAGAAGAAGCAGTCAGACGTCGAGCAGGACACTGAAGCAGCATTCACTCACCGTTATCTGAAGAGCTGCAGCTTTTTACTGACTGAATGAAGCGCTGCACCACCTCCAGCAGCGTCCGTCTGTGGGAACACTGTCCATAGGAAGGAAAAAATTACTGCCGTGTCACCATGAAAAAAAACCACCTTGACCTTAGTTTCAGGACTAAATGATAAAACAAGCTGAGTAAATCTCAACCTTCCCAGTGAAAGCTGCTCGTGTTGGGATGGTTAAAGCTCTGTGGGTCCCACCTGAGTTCTGCTGTTGTACTGCTCGACGAGAGAAGGCATGACGGCAGCCGTTATGATGTGGCTGGCCCTGTTGGAGGCGCTGCAGGAGGCCTGCAGCAGCTTGGCGCTGGGCCATACGAGCTTCAAGTCGGGCTCACACAGGTGATGCTTGCAGTCTGGAACGGTGTCACGTTTTTTATTAAATAAGAGATAAAAACAACAAACTGATAAAAATCATTCATCGAATGAATGTGCCACAGAGCTGCAGCCGACCTCTGAGAACGAGCTGCAGGAAGGTGCCGAGGGAGTCGTCAGAGTCAGAGCTGAGGACTGAGCGAGACAGACAGGAAGTGAGTGCGGTTAGAGCGGCGAGGGCTGCAGACTCGATCTTCTCGCTGGATGTTTGAAACACCTGCAGTGAACAAAAAACAGCGACGTTCAGCTTCACAGTCGGGTGGTTAGACAGGCTGCTTGCTCTCTCTGGAGGGGAAGTTTCACATGATGAATTCATCTGTTCAACATGTTAACAAACGAAAAAAAACCTGAAATCCAAACTGAAGCGCCGTGAAAGTCTAAAATATGACGAGCTTCTCTTTTCATTTTTAACATGGATAGTAGAAAAATTTGCACACAAGTACCATTCAATTTATTTCTGGTTGCATTTCAAACCCACCTCTCTGCGCACCGACGCCCACAGTCCTTCAAGGAATTCAGCCAAATCTTTGTGTTCATATAGTGAGACACAATCAGCCTAAAATACACAAAATATAACAAGCTGAGGAATGTTTATGTTTCTGAGCTGACATAAATAAAAATGTAAACCTGATTTAAGTCAAAATTATACTGCAGAATAAAACAAATCAAATGGTCAAACATGCTGCACCGTTGGACAGAAGCTGAAGAAGCCTCTGACTGTACACACTGGAGTTTAATCACTGTGTTCTGCTGCATTCTTCTAACACACAGCCAGCCTTCTTCATGAGTGTGTTTAGATTTTTGAAATGGTTTTCTCACCAGCGTCTGCAGCGAGTCCAGCTTTGCACTCTGAACCACCGAGTCCAGCTTCTCGATGATGAGAGGTAACAGAAACTGTGTGAGTGCATTAAAGGTGGAAAAACAAGCTTGAGTTACATCCAGTAAGTCGCCACACAGCTTCAAAATCTGTAACGTTGATGTAAAATGGAATTATCCCACCTCGGCAAACTTTGGGGTGCCGGTGAGGACGGCCCGCAGCATCTGAACAAGCTGTTCTTTGGTGATGCCGTGGGGGTCGTTGGGAGGCTGGATGAGGGCGAAACAGAGATTAAAATACAGAACCAAACACATGATCATATATATGATGGGAAATAACCAGTAAGGCCACCACAGAAGCTCACTGCACTTTCTAAATGACCACCAGTTTACTCATACAAACAGATATAAAACTTTTCATCCAGGCTTCATAATGTGGAACCACAGAAGTAATCTACCATCACCGGTATGATCTCCAACTGGAAACCACTTGTCTTTTACTCCATCTTACACCCTCATATCTCTGTATTTGTGCCAAACTACCACTTGATGCCAACAACAAGCGTCCTGATGAGGACAAAATGCGTCCATGAAAGCTAAATGTATCAGTTCATATCAGTTAAAGCCGTCAGCACATCTTTCACCAAACGATCCAGGAACAGCAGCAGGAGCTGCAGGAGGAACAAAAAATGTTAATCCTGTATGAAAATCAACCACCATTAGGCGATTGCGTTGAGGATCTTTTCATTGCTGGTCACATTCTGTTTATAAATGACATGAACTAAAATACTTTCTATTTATATGACATTCATTCAGACACGATTGTTGTCGATATGTCTCATTCTTACATCAGGACAATAATAACCAGGTCAGTGTGTGACAAAGCGACTCAGACAGGTAATGATGTAATGATTGATAACTGTGTGTGTGCACTGAGAACAACATATGAGATCATATTCCTGAGCAATAAATGATGCAGCAGCAATGTGAAAGCACCTGTGATGCTAGGCTATCAATCAACTACATTAAATGCTTGAGATTCATTCATTAAGGCTTTATCTGTGATCAAAACAATAATCTCTATTTTTTTGTTTGTTCATTTTTTTTTTTTTTTAACTCTTTTTGTCTCCTGATAGATTTCTGTCACACACAATTAATAAAAGACTTTCTGGGTTTCATGGAAGTACTGTGGAAATCTACTGCAATAATATCACCAGTTCAAAGCCACAGGAAATCACAGGAAGTCTCAGAGCACATTCACCTCTGTTACACTCTCCAGCTTTCCTCAGCTACTGGTTCTAACCAGCTGAGTAAACAGGGACTTACTGGGGTGAAGTCGATGGGGAAATAGCACGATGTGACTTCAAACAGCTCCTCTGTGAATTTACCTGAGACAGCAGACAGGAAAATATCAGGATGCAAAATGTTAACACAAAAGGCTAAGAGAAGGACACAGACACAGAGGAGGCAACACACATTTCCTCACCTAGATCGTAACCATGGAGAATGATGTCTTTGGCGATCTGGAAGGCTAAAAGGAGGTTGCGAGGATCCCTCTCTCCATCCATCGATTGGACAAAACCGAAGACAAAGTCAGCCCCCAAACCCTTCAGCTCTGTGGAAAAGGAAAGCAGGAATTTTCTGTTATGATTTAACAGAACTGAGAGATGCAGGCTGGTCAGCGATGTCACGTTACTGCACAACAAAATATCAGATCAGACCACAATCACCCAACTTAACACATTACTCTGAAAATATTACTATATTCCCAACCGCTTTATCTTGTCTACATAAAATATGCTGAAAGATTTAGTCCGACATCACAAATTTATTTTTTTTGCTGTGTTCACATGACCACAGTGATTACTCAACCACTTGCTGTTTTTTACCACCAATGCCTCCTCCTTTAACATAAAACCCTCTTCTTCCCTTTGGCAGAACTGCCTCATGCCATCAATGAAGTTCCTGTGAATCACACCCAAACCCGCTCATTAACTCTTACCAGCCTCTCTGCTTTCCATGAGGTTGATGAGCATGTTGTAGACGCACGCTCTCTCTGCAAGCATCAGCGACTGGGAGGGGATATAAACAGATTATACAATAAGCTATTTGTGATGAGTCAGTTTTACCTCAAAAGTATGGATGATTAAAATGAAAGTGTCTCAAAGAACAGCGTGCAAACAAAAGCTTCTTATGGTAAGTGTGCTCGAACACTGGAGTGGTTTGTGAAGACTAACATTAAAGATTCAGTCTGTGAATCTTTCATGTTTCAATTTTTACAAACAGAAAAGGGTATTGGCATCTTCCTTATTCAATTACTGTTTTACTTATAGACTGCTTAACATCCGCTCTATAGGAGCATGCAATCCTCACCTGTACATGGACATCCTGAAACAAGGACCTCAACATTGACACAGCTGAGCCGGGAGGCAGCGCCTTAGATTTTGTCTTTGGGGAGGAAAAAGAGAGGAGGGGAACAAATCCATATAAAATGCTTATAATCTGATTGGCAAACGCTGGATGTTTGAGGTGTAAATGTGATTGAAAAACTCTACAAGACAGACTCACCAGAGCTTGGAGTCCCCGTAAAACAGGCGGTGTAATGACATAATGGTCCTTAAGGCGGTTTTCATAGAAAGCAATGAGGACTTCCACTGTGTGGTAAGTGAGAAAGGGGAGATGTGATGATGTCAACAAGCTACATATATCCACATGAGACAAAAGACCATAATTTAACTGTCTTTATGAAATTTTCTACCATTTGGGAATTGTTTATACCACTGAAACAATACTATAAAAGAAGAAACAGACCTTCTCTTTCTGTGAGCTCTCCATAGATCTCCTGTAAAACTTCAGAGAGAAGCAGGACTCCTCGTGCTCGGGTTTGAGGCTGAGAGCTGGTCAGACTGAGTCTACAACAGGAGAGAAAGTTAGCTCATGTAGGAGCAAGTCAGAGCCTAAAAAAGATCCAATAACAAAAAATAGCACCAAAGCACAGTAAATATTCTATTATGCACATTACACACCTCAATAACAATCATATCTTCTGTGAATTAAGACCAAGCATCAAAGAAAGATAAAAATACCATTTTGCAATTTTCACTTTTACATGCTTTGAGTTGAAGTTGTAAGAAAAACAGGTTACCCGAGTGCTTCCACTAGCTGCAGTATTGTAAACTGTCCATCTTTGACACCTACACAAAAGATAAAAAAAAGAAAGAAACCAAATGAACTACGACAAGAAACTGGTAAGAAGGCAAACTGCAAACATATTAACAGATAAACAACATATCACCAGTACTTAACTACAGATAAACTAGCTGTGACGACAGGTTCAAAGGTAATGTAACAGGGTTCATTGACAGGATGCTCTCACGCGCACACAAACACAGCAGCTAGCAGGCTGCAAGCGATTTAACTGCAGCATACAAGGGTATTCAATGACAGTCGAATGACACTACAAAATATAACTAGGTATATATTCATAGGATGCTGTTATGGCGACAGAATCAGCAGAGCGACCCCACAATGTATGTGTATTGTTGGTTGAGGTCGTAACACCACACAGGATGTTGTGGCGCTAAGTTAGCTAGTTAACCATCATGTCTTGTTGCGCATCCTCAACGTTTGCCTCAGCGACTTCTTTTTTAGGTGCACTCTTCTACAGAAATGTCGAACAAGGTATTGCGAAGACTTGTTTACCTTTTGCTGTGTCTTTTGCCTTGCTGTCCTGTAGTCCGGAGACAAATTCCTCCACCAGAGACAGCAGCAGGGTACTATCCGCAGCCATCGTGCTCCAGACACGCCACTGGGACTGCGCATGCGTGAAAAGTTGAGCGAGAAAAGAAAAAAGTAGAATATTTTATGTTTATGTTGTAGTGGATATAATTATTAATAGACAATAGGAAAACACTTATTAGCGGCTTTATATGTATTTTACAGAAATCAATTAGAGAAAATGTGATTTTCCAAGATGTTTTAATTTATTTATTTTAGGAGGTGCTGCCTTCGGGTACTGTTGGAATTCTAAAAGACAACCATGAATAACAATTCTTTGTGTAACAAA
Organism: Craterocephalus amniculus; assembly: GCA_036024015.1. Lineage (NCBI taxonomy): Eukaryota > Metazoa > Chordata > Actinopteri > Atheriniformes > Atherinidae > Craterocephalus > Craterocephalus amniculus. Next base: position 19,202 of record JAVQJG010010720.1, read on the forward strand.
TGAAGAATAATGGTGCGTGTTAAACTCATGCATATGAAATGATTATATAATTGGAAGTATAAATCCTCTGCACTAATTTTCAATTTTGCTTTACTATACATGCTCTAATGGCTCTAATAAAAGGTTTTTACTGTTGTTGAATCAGTCAGATATAATTTAAACTACTTATTAAAAAAAACTATGATCCTTTTAAATGTAGGCATGTTCTATATTATTGATCATTTCAGCTGTAATAAATGTGTGATGTTTATTGAATTTCCCTATCGGATTAATCAAGTATTTTTCATTTGATTTAATTTAATTTCGTTTCATTTAATTTAATTTCTTTTCTTTTCATAGCGTGGTTACGTTTGCTCCTGACCGTTGACGTATGAGAACTCACCTGCCTCAGTGTCTATGCGCATGCGCAAAGAAAAAGTTTGGTGGCGCTAGCTCACCGCTTCTAGTTACCCTTTAACCAGTACGGGGGAAGTACCGTTTCGGTTCTTCAAAGAAAATAACATGGAGACAGTGTTAAGGTATTGAAGAACCTCATTGCATTTAGGCCTGGGCGAAACCATAACCACATACCTGGTATGTACGAGATTAAATATGCAGGGAAATTATCTCGAGTGCGCGGAAGTTTTTGTTTACTGACATTGTGGTGGCTAGCGTGTTAGCCAAGTTAGCTCGTTAGCTTGAAAAGTGTGCGCTGTTTGGACTGCAGCACTAACGCGTGTACTACCAACCCAACTTAAATGGCAAGTTAGATCACAGACACTTGCTGGCTGTGGCGTATCTTATCGTTAAAAAAAAAAACTTGACTATCGAGTTGGCAGGGTTGGTGCGGGCCACGGGCTTTGAATCTTGTGTGTGTGGGGGGTCGTGTTAAACTATTTTTTCATAAGTGAAGAAAACATTGATCCGGGCGCAATCTTCCAGGTACAGATCAGCTCGGCGCTATTAAACATTCCCACGGGATATCCTCACTGTGGTTACGGATGACAAATCAGGCGTGCGACGTTGTACCTGCTGCCCCTCTTCCTAAACGGACCTAGTTCATCGTCCTTGTCCAGGATGGGCCCCCATGCTTAGCGAGTGAGACCTGTGGAGACAGTCGGCAGCCCTCTGACCATGGGAGGATGCGTGGGGAGATACTGGGATGGCTGGGACGACACACAGAGCCGGGGGTCGTCCAGGAACGGAGGACGAGGAGGTAAGCTGGAGTGTGTGTCTAAAAGGTTGCATCATTTATAGCAGTTCCTCTTGCAGCTTTTAAACTTCCAATTTTATATTAGAGTTCCCAAATCCCTCTGTGGCTTCTTCTTTTTCCAGTTCAATGGATTTGCCTTGGCTTTGACAAAGGCAGGTGTCATTTGGCACCTGATGTCAGATAATTTCTGTTCCCTTTGCAGCCAAGAACAAACATACATACAGATTTAGCAGATTAAGGTGTTTCACTCTGGTTTTTCTTGTTTTCTGAAGATGGTTTCTGCAAGATTGGTGCAGGCAGTCTTGGTGTATCTGTTCACACTGCATACAGAGCTCCTGTTCATTTACATGCTGTGTGGATCAGATTGTCACCTGCCTGATCTGTGTTGATCCTTTTTACATGAGAGGCATGTAACTGTTTCCCTCCAGTCACAGCTTAGAAGAAGCTCCAGCCCCATTTTCTTGGTGCATGAGAGAGCAGTGGGTGTGCCATCTGTGATAAGTCTCACAACTATTCCAAATCCTACAATTTACAATTTGTTGGGTGGATTGCTATTTTTAAAAGCAGAAATATTCCTGTGAGATTGGGTCATCAAATACCAAATAGTACATTGTGGTTAATCTTCAGCTGCAGGGAAAGTATATGAAGCCTTTGGAATATCCAGAATTCCTAAACCGATTACTCAGTGTTTCTTGATTTTAGCCCAGGTCACAATTACAGAAAAATATAGGCTTTCCTCGGCACACAGACTGTGAAAAAGTCATTTCAATTCATGCAACCTGTTGGAAGTAACAACAAACATTCCTGAAGCTGCCTGTCAGACTTGGAAGAAAAAATCAGACCTTTCCTTCCTATGTATTTATTTTGATTGATCAGTATGTCTTGGTTTAACGGCCTTCCTTAAGTGGGACGGCACAGCACTTCAGTTGGAGTAAGAGCAGTAGTTTAGTTTCCCTTTTGCTGTTACCCCAAGCTTCTTTACCACCTCTTTTACTGAATTGCATGTTGTACGATCAAGAGGATGCCTACATCCTTCATCTGTAGACAGTTTGGCTTGTAGACGAATGATCAGCCAGGCTTGAACAAGTAGAATTTTCTGCTTTTTTCATCTCCATAGTGCCTTGTCTTTAAAGTACTGGGGACGTTGATGTGATCAAGGCATGTTTTGAGCATTGATTGGGGAAAATTGGAGTTTGAATATGTTTTAGTATTGTACCTTTTATTTGAAAAGGTTTTTATGATTACCCAGACCAGAAATCAAGTTTTTTCAAAATAATTTACCAACTATCAACAAATAGCAGCAGAGTTTTTTGTTTTAATGTTGCTGATATGCTAAGGTAAGGTGTTCCCTACTTACAATCCGTTCTTGGAGGATAATCTTCCTTCAAAGATGAACACTGGTTATCTGTCCGGTTTTGTTCATTTTCCACTTGTGTTTGAAAGTTACAGATAGAATCTGGATTTTTGCTTTGTCTCTAAGCAAGCGTAAATGTTATATATTTACAACCAGTATAAACTAAACACAAAGGCGCCTCACAGTCGAGCTGGCAAAGATTGAGTTTCTGTATAACTTTGACCTCAGACAGGAATGTCTGTGATATTTATTATGATGTTTTATTGTAAAAGTCCTATTCTTTGTTGGATTGTCTGGTAAACTTGTACGTTCATCAATTTTGTGGCTGAATTGAGGCAATATAAAATTTAATCCTGACTGTTTTATTAAATTCTACTGTGTTTAGTCTTTTTCCTGTTTGAATTGCTTCCAATTTGCATCAGTGATGAAGGTCTTTCTTCCTCAAACCGATTTCCAGCTTACACACATGAGAAAAAGGTGCATGTGACCTCACATCCTAATGGCTGCATCTTGAAATCTTCCTCTGATGTGGGGTTTAGAGCGTATTGTCTCATTTTTCCAAGTATCTATTTATTGTAGCATTCTTTAGATCATTTGGCAGGGGCTTACGGTAACCTCCCGCCCTGCCCGTGATTGGTATCCACACTCCCTCCGAAGCCATGTTCCAATCAAAAAAGAGCAAGTCCCATCATGCCCTGCAGTTTCATTGGCTCCTCTTTTTGGGGCTCAGTCAACCTTGCCTCACACACCTTCGTAAAGACAGGCCGCCTAGCGAGAACAACAGATGGTCTCCCCCGCTATATGGCAAAAGCAGACTGAAAAGTTGAGCAATACCAGAGTGTGACTGTTTCTTCAAGGCGTGGAGGCTGACTCTATCTACAGCTGCAGGACAAAACCTAAGATACCATTGTAGTGATAATATAACCGCCTATGATAACTATACGTCATGCATGTTTGACTGCCTGAAGGGTTATGTGCTCTGAAGAAACACACTGGCAAGCAGGATAAAGAGGGCACTTCTGCTCTCTGTTGAAAAACACAGTAACACTGCTCATTCCTTTACAGTATTTCCTTGTGTCAAGACTATGTGTTAAAGATGCAATATGAAACTTTCTGACCTAAAAGTCTGGTGTTTTCATGGCACAGTGACCTTTGTTGTGTACATTTCTGGAGCTGTTGTGGCTTCCCATCAGTATCCTGAGGCTGAGAAACTGGTCTATAATGTTTTCATTCGAGATGCTGTGTTGTCCTGCAGCCGAGTTTTACTTTACCCGTCGTATCAAACACTACCAAACGGATATAAAGACACATGCCGTGTTGATTGTGCACCCTGCCTGATTCAGCAAAGAAACACATTATCAGAGGAAGAGAGTTAAATAGCCTGACAAAGAGATTAGATAGACCTTTCTTTATACCTCACTGGAAATTCTGTGTTACAGACAGCTGTATGTGTACAGTTTAGATAGGACAACAGTCAAGATAAGACATCCTACATGTACTGAGAGCTCACGGTACAGGTAGGATGCGAGGTTGTTGCTGAATTAGCCATCAATAGCAGGCACATTACTGAGAAACTGCAAAAATTTTGTAGTGAGTTTTTAACATGTATTCAATGAATGTCTGGGTCTTTTTACAGCCACCTGTTGCTGTTTGAATGTTTTAGTTTGGTTTGTTTGCTGCTTTACAGCCCAGCAAGGCTTTGTATTTGATTGTTAATGATGCATTTCTTTAACACTAATAAATACAACACATTTCATAGCTGCCCCATCACATGGCCCTGTTTTTATGAGACCAGCAGGAGACAAACGGCTTAACATTGCTTCATCTGCGTGCAATGCATTACTTTGTTTCTGTGTTGAACAAAGCGGTTTTGTCTTTTCTCGCTTCCTTTGTAACTGCCTGCTATTCATACACAAACATAAAACCACAATTATTCCCATTAACTTTGGTTCTGCCCATAAAGCTTTCTGACATCTTTTTTTCCCCTTATAGCGAGTGGTTTTAGTCTGTATTTTTTTTAAACACACTTTAGCTCATAGTTTGCCTTTTTATACCGAATTCAGACTGAGGAAATGTATGCTTAGAATACAAAAGATGTATAGATGGAAGATATAGAAGTGTTATTCCTTCATTCAACTCGGGTGATTGTTGCAAATTATCAGGTGAAATATTATGGACAATGCTAAAAACATATGAAGCTGAAACCATCAGTCAACAGTCCTCAGTCAGTTCTCCTCATCAAAAGACAAAAGTCAATATCCAAAAACTGCAGCATGAAGCATGACCTCAAAATTAAAGCGGCTCTATGCAGCATTATCATCGCCATACAGCAGCTTGGAAGTAAGTATTTTGCTTGACTGACCTGTTCTGATGAAAAAGCAGACATTTCCTCCTCCATCGGGTCTCCCCCTACCAGAAACGGCGCTTGCAGTTTAGCCCATTGACGCTCGTGCTTGTTTTGGTTTGGAAGTCTCGCGATACACGAGACTAGCGCTATAAGGCCGGTCGTAAATCCGTTTGGACAAATATGCATGTTTACTCTGCGATTCGTTTTTTTCTTTTATACTGCTTTGATAATTACTTTTACTACATGCCTTTTAAGCCATGCTAACTAGCCGTAGCCTGTTCAAGACAACCGCAAGTTGCCCCGTTTACAACGTTCTTCTTGTCTGTCGCCTATTTTCTCGCTCTGGAGCTCCCCCTACAGCTTTGGGGTAAGCACTGCATGGTAAACATACCCCGAGTTGCATTGATCCGCTTTAACGTCGTTGTAGCCGAAGCGAGGCAAAACAAAAATATCCCCACATCTCCGGCTACATGATGAATATCAATAAAGTGTTGAAGAGTGTTAATCAGCATGAGGGAGAGTAGAAAATGAAGGCACATCATTCTGAGCGAGAAGAATTCCTTTAACGTAAAAAAAAGCAAAAAAAAGATGCCAATAGCGCGCGCAAGAGAGATCACCACAGCTTTAGAAAACATGGTTTCCCCAGTTTTCAGGTAACAGCTTGTTGCATCTGCTTGTGCTGCGGGGACGAACTACTGATGATGCACGCGATTGTTGAAGGGAGGGTCGTAATTTTTAGGGATTAACTTTCTGCTCTCCACCCTGTTGGTCCATTTTAAGGGTAAGGGGTAGAAAAGAGAAATGGGATTGGGTCACAATGCTGCTGCAGGGATGGGGTCGGATGGATGGTAACCATTTTCCATCTAAACCTGCTCATCCCATAATCACAGTAACAGCAGCCGTCTGACTTTGTGCTGCCGGCAAGAGCATCTGTGGCTGTTTTTATTATTAGTTATTCCGTTGTCACCGGCCAGCTGTCACGGAGGTCTGACGTCCAGCATCACCGCTAAATATAGAGTATTATCGCCGGTGTGTGCATGAGAGACAGAGTGGGGTCAGTTTTAAAAGGGGCACTTTAAATCCTGTATTTAATGGCCATCATCATCATCATCTTCATCCTCTGCAGGGACTCCCGTATTTGTCTAAAGAGAAAGAGGATCAGAAGCAGAAAAAATAACCGAATATGTTAAAGTTCTATGTTCTGGATGCTCTAACTCCACGTTTTTATGGATACAGATAAAGATTCATTTAACATTTTATTTCTTCTTCTCTTTAACCTCTTCTTCTTCGCAGCCTACAGTCTGTCCTCGCCTCCTCCCCCTCCTGCTGCTCCTCCTCCTGCTCCATCTCATCAGGAGGAGGTTTTTCACCTGGAGACGTACCTGACCGAGCCCCGCCGTCCGGAGACCAGGAGGCTGCGATCCTTCTCCTCGCCCCCCGACACGGGGCAGCGATCCTCCCGCCTCTCCTCCTCCTTCACCACCTCCTCCACATGCTACCGCCTGCCTCCGCAGACCCCGCCTCCTCCGGCTCCCCCTGTTCCTGCGTCTCCATCCATTGGGAGGCTGGTGAGTGTCGCTTCATCCCCACAGGTGCAAGTTTTGTGCGTTTATCACATTTTAACACACAAAAATGTTAATCAGGGGCTTGTTAATCAATCCTGGACTGGAGTCTGAGCTGGTCTTTGGTGATCCCACAGTCTGCAGACAGACCAGGAGCAGTGCCCAACATTAATTTAAAAAGAAAATCCACTCCATGAAACCAAGTCACAGGAGTTTTTAAATATACAGAAAAATGGGATTCTTTAGTACTACTACTTAATTATGTGTTTATATCCCCTTTTTTTAATAATCCCATTTGGTGTATCATAAAAGCCTGATTAGTCACTTTTAAAATAAGGTATAACTTATAAGGATCATGCAACACAGTTAAATATGTGGGTAGTGCACCAGAAATGTACCAAAATTCCCAATAATATTCATCTTTTGGTATTCACTTTGTATTGAGTTTCTTTGTGGATTAGATCATTTTATTCTCCCACAGAAATTAGAAAAAAACAGCACACATTGACCATTTTTACGCTTTATTTCACTTTGTCAGGAAATTAGGTAGAATGTGGTAATATTGGCTAAAATCAGGCTAATCAGGCTAAAATAACACTTTTTACCAACCGGCATTATTAAAGCATAAAAAATCATCGAGCAACTCACATTTCTATGAATTTTTCTAACAGTGTTTTGAGAATGCATAGGTATGAACAGAGAGAACTTCGGGCATGTACGGCTCTCTTCGGCTGTTTCCGATACGTGTCGGAGCGAAGATGCTGACGCAAAACAAGTCAAGTTCCCACGTTGAGTAATGACAAACGGAAACACACTTTAAGCATAAAAGATACTTTGTTTAACTTAAAATTCAAAGCATATTTTTAAGTTTTTTTATTCGTTTAATATGTTTGTTTCAAAGTTCCAAGAGATGTCTGATTTACGTGAGGAAAAGAAGTCAGTTTCTCCTTGGTTAACTTTAAATGACATAACTTGTTTCCAAAACGTAAAGAAAACAACATTGGTTGTGAAAAAAACTGATAACACCTACTCTACTGCTGGAGTTTATATGATCTCCTCTAGGCTTGTGTTGAAGATTCAAACAACCTGCAATGTAATTTTTATAAGCCCCAGACGGCCTCGTGCCTTTTTAATTTGAAATCCTTCACCGGAAGTTTGATATGTTAGCTCTGTTAGCTTGTTACCTTGACCGAGTGGCGAATTTTGCCGACAGCGGACGATGTTTTACCGGCACAGCAGGACTCCCAGCCGGACTGAGACTCAAGATGGAGCCGTGAAGATTTGATAATTCCCGGATAAAAGCCCCGCGGTCCACCTTAGCGGAGACACGGAGCGGTTAATGAACGGCGACTCCCAGGTATGCGCGAGCTAACCTCCGGCAGACCTGCCGCAGAAACAGCTTCAGAAACCATCGATTTAATCACGACCCACGTCATTTCATCACCAAGAATGGTGTCACTTCGTATTGATGATGACAGGAAACTCCAATCATCGACCGATGACGTATCACCTTATCAATACAGAACCGGAGGGGCGCGAGGAGCCGCCAGTGAAGTGATGCGGGACGGCAGCCTCCTTTAAACGGATCGGTGTCAAATGCAGCTGCGGACAGGCCGCTCTCACTTTTATTTAATTATTTCATGCCAAAGCCATTAATGACACCTTTTTCTAGACTTAACCTCCTTTTGTAAAGGTTTCAGAGTTTTTAAACCAGTTTATTTCCATTTTCTACTTGTTACTGCACCTGTCAGCTGCTCCAGATTTGCACCTGCTCTGGTTTTCTTTCTACACAGTTTTTCCCACTCTTATAATCTTCGTGATAAACTGGATCTGTGTGTTTGTTTACTTTAAGGAGCTGAAATTTATTTATTTTTTAAATCCTAAACCACCCAGAAACAGGATCTCACAGTGTTTTACCTTCATGTGTCGTTTCCAGCAGCTTCCAGGTGGTATTTGGGGGCAGATAACTACCAGATTTTCTTCTGATATGAAGAAAAACCTTTATTTATATTAAAGTCTAATGTTTGCAGATTGTGTATCTTGACAGAAAAACATCCCACAGGTGCATCTGCCGTGTTGATGGACGATGAAACCCGTGACTGACTCTGGTTGTGTTGTTGTGGACAGGTGGAGGCTGCAGATGGGATGTCGGAGCAGCCAGACCCCGACGATGCCGGTAAGACCCCAAATGGGCGATGGAGGACCGGGCGGGCATCCCAACGACACAGATTCAGGGCCAGACGGCAGCCAGGTGTCTTGTGGTCACAGCAACAGACGGATTAAAGATCAGCTGATCTTTGTGTTGAAATCACAGCATTTTTCCCCCGTTAATGCTATTATTATAATCTGAAGGTCGAGCGAGGTAGGCTTGCACATTTTCTCTCACTTTCTGACCATGGGTCAGCAGTTTTTGAGTGTCAGGTGACAGGAAGTGATGTTGCTGCATACTCAGGTGACAGAAGAGGAGAAGCACCTCTGTAGAAATCTCTGCTGGTTTAAGCAGATTGTTAATCGAACAGACTTTCCTTTGAGTTTCATCATCAGCTGAACTAATCTGAGACAGCTGATGTGAGCCAGATGATCAGATAACAACAATGATGGGTCTCATTTAATTCCAGTTAAAGCTCATCGATGCTTATGTAACTCTCAGGGGAACGGAGGTGAAATTTTTGCCTAAATCACCCGTCTAACCTGCTTTTTTATCCATATTTTTACTACGTTCACTTTAATTGTTTTCACATTTAAAGGAGCTATACCTATTATTATTATTTTAATCTTTCTAGGAAAAACAAATCCGCAATCAATTAGTCATTAATTATTATGGACTTAAATCTATAAAAGGGGTAAGTCTGACTTCCTCCTTTTACCACATAATATTCTGTGTAGAAGCAATTTTTATTAGAAAGATTGAAATAACATCAGGTACAGCTCCTTTAAGGCAGGTTAAGGCGATGAACAGGAGAAAAGTGATATTTAGAACATGATTTTAAAGAAAAAGAAAAATTGTTTCCTTAATAGATTAACTGTTTCAAAGTTCTACTTCAAATTATGAGGAATTACTAAAACTTTGTTCTTTTTAGGCTTTTCTCTTCCTTAATCTGCACATTTTTGGCCAGATATGACGTCACCAACCTTTTTTCTGCTCCCAATCACATGACTAGTAGTTATGTCGAGATGGTTACAGAAACATAGATCCAGAAGAACCAGAATCCATCCAGCCTGTGGTTCTGCACCTTTTGGATCTTTTGTATAGTCGACCAAACTTCCTTGTCAAGATCTCCTGTAGTCTGCTGGTGTGACTAATTGACAAGCTGAAAGGGGGGTAGATCAGTCACAGAGGAGTCAGGCTTTCCCCTCCGGTCCTCTGGAACCAGAGCAGGAGTCCATTTAAAGCCGGGCTGTAGCTGTACTCGGAAAGCAAGGAACATGCAGCCCAGATATTCCCCGGGTTGCCAGGTTTGACCCATATCTGCCGTTATTTCTATATAAAAAGTAAAAATCCTGGTGTGAGATATAAAGGCTGGGTACATGCATTCCTCCTGATTCGATTCTTTTGCGGTATTTCTGATCGCCGATTTAGTTCATAATGCGACTCTTTGATATTTCGGATTTTGTGAAGTAAAAAATAAAAATCTGTAAAGTTTTCAGCTATTTCTGTTTGGGAAAATTTTATTTAGAAAAAAACAACACAGCAGCCAGACCATCATTCTGCTGCTATAAAGCCTGACATGACATGTAAAAAATGTAAAAGGAAAAAAGACATTTTTTAAAAAAAAGGTTTAGATATTTTCAAAAAGAAAATAAAAAAATCTTGAAACAACAAATCATATTTGGGTGAACTGATTTTTTCTTCCACCCTAGCTGATGTTCAAAGACCTTCATGCAGCAGATCTTTCATTTTTCATCATTTCTGAGTCCATCATCTAAAAAAAAACTAAAGGCTTCACTGACTTTCATTCATAAGGAGGAAAATCAAAGAAGGACTTTAGGGGGAAGCTAGTGTCTTAGCTAACTCGTGCTATGGAGAAGGTATAAAAGGAAGGATGAGAACATTCGGTCTTCATCTGTATCTCTTTGTTTTTGCGTGTTTCCGCAGCTTCAGAGGAGTCGGAGAGAGACATCTACATGCGCTTCATGAAGTGTCACAAATGTTACGACATCATTCCTACCAGCTCCAAACTGGTGGTGTTCGACACCACGCTGCAGGTGAGACGTCACGGACTAACGAGACGTCATGGGCTAACGAGACGTCACGGACTAACGAGACGTCATGGGCTAACGGGACGTCACGGGCTAACGAGACGTCACGGGCTAACGAGACCTCACTGGCTGGGTCGCAGGCGATGAGGCTGCTGTGGGTGCGCATGTGGAAGGGGAGTGGGCTAACGGCGGAGCCTTGAGGGATTCCAGCTCTCAGTTTGGTGCTCAGGACGTCGGTCAGGATTTGCTGCCTCCCCATAGGAAAGCAACGTTTCTCATCTGTTGTTCATTCTTGTCTCGGGAGGTTCTCATATTCGTATCATTCTGTGATCATTTGTTGCTGAATTACTTCTCCTAAGGGTACCTTAGGAGGAAGCGGTAAGCAAAAAAAGAGAAAAGTCATCACTGGGACAAAGGAGGTTGAGTTGAGACAGCTACTTGAGCAATACTTGAGAAGTGTGATGAGCAGATGAGATCTAATCTGTTTATCCCACAGAATGATACGAATATGAGAAGCTCACGAGACAAAAATGAACAACAGATGAGAAACGTTGCTTTCCTATGGGCCCCTCATCCTCCATGAGTCACATGATGCGCAATATTCTGCGTCCTGGTTTCCGTCGTACATCACATTTAGCTTTTTAGTAAGCAGAAAGCAGCTTTATTCCCAGAGCAGATCAGAGCTCCTCCACGGCTCATCCTGCACATCAGGCTGCCGGGGAAAAAATAATAGTATTTAGCATTTCAACTTGTGCAATGCAGCTTTTAATGAAGGGTCTTTTTTCCACTGTTAGGGTCAGTGTTTGTGTGTTGACAGATGTGGCAGAGTTTGTGTTGCAGCTGCTGATCTGTCGCTGTTGTTGCAGGTGAAGAAGGCGTTCTTTGCTCTGGTGGCGAACGGCGTGCGAGCTGCTCCGCTGTGGGAGAGTAAGAAGCAGAGCTTTGTGGGTAAGACGAGACGAGGACATTAATCCGACCAAGCACGACTTTATTTGGACTTCCTGTGAAAGCGGGGACAGTAACAAGTCCTCCTGGGTACAAAGTGAATTTTCAGGGTTAAAACTGGGTTTTAGGGTGACCAATGTTTCCATCTGAACATTTGATTGACCCCACCGCCCCTCCCTTCACATCCAATGGTGGTTACTCTGCCTCTGTCCATCAATATAGATTATTGCTGTCAATCAATATGAAAATGATGCTTAGCTCCGCCTCTTCCACACACCTGCTTCGTTTCCTGTGTTTCAGGCATGTTGACCATCACAGACTTCATCAACATCCTAACCAGATACTACAAATCCCCCATGGTAACACACACACACACACACACACACACAAATAACAGATAAACACTGCTGTAACAGCTCATTTTAGATTTTATACAAGCAGAAACCTTAGGCTTAGAAACATGAAGCCTAAGCTGAAGTTCCATCAATTGCAGTTCCACCCTCCTCCACTAGGTGCTGCTACAAAACAGAGCAATTCCCCATAGACTCCCATGTTAAAAAGACATGTCGAATGATCTTTAACACATCACATGATGAAATAGAAGCTCTACTATTGGATATTTCAGCTCATGTGTTACCGTTCAGTTGGACAGTTTCCAACACACGTAGCTTAGCTTCTGTACGTCCCACAGACAAACCGAAACTATTGGCTTAAAGCTTCAAAGATTTCCAAGCCATCTATTAGTCGATATCTATTACTGTTCCCAAGATACACCCTTTTTTGTCGAACATATGTGCCGGCATGGTCGACTCTGAAGGGTTAAAACCAAAAACAAGAGAAAAGGACTTTAGTTGTTCAGTGACTTGATCCAGTTCTTCTCCAATTATCCTGTTTTTGGGAAGAGATGAGGTGATCAGACCAAACAGAATGTCTGCCATTGCCTTTTTCACTTCTGCATCGTTCACACTTTTAAAGGATCGGTTTCAGTTCGATGCTCAGCCGAGATCAACCGGGTTTCTGGTGAATCACTGAATACAGAGATCTGAGTTAAAGATGTGAAAGATGCTTTTTATTCTGAGTTTCCTCTCTTAACATCCCTCACTTTACCTGTTTTACACAAAGGGATCAACATATTTGCAGAAAAAAAAACAAATTTCTGAAACTTCCAGCAGTCTTTTAAGGTCACATGACCTAAAATCTGTCATGTGACATGTTTGTTTATTGATTAGGTGCAGATCTACGAGCTGGAGGAACACAAGATCGAGACGTGGAGAGGTAGGAGCGCTCTGATCTAAGATCTGCTAGTGTTTCTATGTTAACACTAACACATTCCTCCATGTTGGCAGAGCTGTACCTGCAGGAGACCTTCAAACCTCTGGTGCACATCTCACCTGACGCCAGGTACCCGCCACAGTGTTTGACCCGTTTAAGGTTAGCCTGAACGTTAGCTGTAGGTCTGCAGGAGAGCGCGGTCGGTGGAAACACGAAGCTCGGAGGTATTTTTATCGAGCTGCGCTGAATAATTTATCGCCTGCTCAGAGAAAGCTGCAGAGGAACCGGGGAGGGAAGGGCTGAACTTGCTCCAGGAACTGATGAGCTCTTCTTCTCTTCCTCTCAGCATATTTGAAGCCGTTTACTCGCTGATAAAGAATAAGATCCACCGGCTTCCGGTCATCGATCCCATCAGCGGGAACGCCCTCTACATCCTCACGCACAAGAGGATCCTCAAGTTCCTGCAGCTCTTTGTGAGTCCGCCGGTTCTGCTAGGGATGCAAATAACAAGTAATTCATTAATCGATAGTTGTTTCATCTAATCGATTGATGATTGGTTCATTGATGACTGGCATTTTTTCAGAGAAGCTGAATTTTCTCTGAATCATCAGGTTCCTTTCTACGAAAATGCAAATCATTTTTCTTAATAAAAGATTTATTCTTAACCGCAGGAACACATTCACACAGGGAACAATGCAAATAAAGATATTATTATTATTATTATTATTATCATCACTATTTTTATTATTAGTATAACACTAATTATTATTATTATACTTATTATTATTATTATTATTAGTAGTAGTAGTAGTAGTATTTTTTTTTTTACTATCATAAATTTAATTTAATTTAATTTAATGAAATTATTGTGTCTATGGTCAGAGGTTCTTCTCTTGTGTTCCTGCATGTGCATCAAGGATTTCTGGCATCAAGCGCCCTCATGTGGGCTGGAGAGGAATTACAGGCTCAAAATAATTAATTGCATTTTATTTGTTTGAATCGAGTAATTTCTTATCAACGATTAATTGATAATCGATTAATTGTTTGCATCCTTAGTTTCTACAGCAGGGTCTCTTTCAGGATCCTGCTGTCGTATTGACCTGCATCCTGTGTGTGTGCATGTGTGTGTGTGTGTGTGTGTGCCAGGTGTGTGAGATGCCCATGCCAGCCTTCATGAAGCAGACTCTGGAGGAACTGGCCGTCGGGACGTATTCCAACATCGCCTACATCCACCCCAACACGCCGCTCATCACGGCGCTGTCCGTCTTCACGCACCGCCGCGTCTCCGCGCTGCCCGTCGTCGACCACAACGGTAACCACCATCATCATCATCATCATCCATCCATCATCCATCATCCATCATCATCATCATCATCCATCATCCATCATCATCATCCATCCATCATCCATCATCCATCATCATCATCATCATCATCCATCATCAGGTGTCCATACGGCTGCGTTGTCGCTCTCTGACATGTATCCTCCTGTGTGTCTGCAGGGAAAGTGGTGGATATTTACTCCAAGTTTGACGTCATCGTAAGTACAGCCGGCCCGGTTCTGATCCGATTGGTTAGTCACCATGGCAACCTGAGTGAGTGTGTGCGTATGTGTGTGTGTGCGAGCAGAACCTGGCAGCTGAGAAGACCTACAACAACCTGGACGTGACGGTGACTCAGGCTCTGCGGCACAGATCGCAGTACTTCGAAGGAGTGATGAAGTGCAACAAACTGGAGACGCTGGAGACCATCGTGGATCGCATCGTCAAGGCGGAGGTAACGCACAGCGGGACGGACGTCCAGAGTCCGGAGAAGGACTGGTTGTTCTGGGGAGTTAACTCTGCTAATACTCAGGGGAATGGGGCAGGATATTTTGGGATCAGACAGGAGTGAACACTTTCTAGTCAGAAGCTGATCACAGAGCATTTAAGGGGCAGCGTGTAACTTTTGACCCAATCATTGGCCCCGTGTGAGCAATAATGGATGATTTCTGATTATGATGGGCATAATTAATGGAAAAAATCGATCGTTAAAGTTTTAATAGATGACATTATTCTTTCATCGATTAATTGAATGCATCTTTAGACTGGTGCTGAAGCTGTATGTGTGAGCATATTTTCCAGTGTAACCATTTAATTGCCAAAAGAGTCGTTCATTTTGTAATAAAAATCTAAATGAGGAAACACTCTAGGATTTATCTACTTTCACTTTATGTAAATGTCGGCTATACATATTGAATTTTAATATAGAAATATTGTTAATATTCCTGATAATCGATTAAGAAAATTTTATCGAATGCCCATCCATAATTTCTGAAGCAAATGCACAGTGTTTGTTGTGTGTCGGAGCTCTGAGGGGGCTGCTATCTTCAGAAACCAGACTTTGTAACTTTGCAGGAACGGATCCATCTCTCATGGATCATGTGACCTGCAGCTTTGCTTTATGCTCCCCGTCTATAAAGACAGAGGAATCTGCTTTCTGCTACTTTTCTGCAGTATCTGAAGAGACTTAAAGAGAGACACTGTTTAATTTTGGGTGGAGTTACAGGTTGAGGACCCCTAGTGGCCAAAAGTTATACAGAATCTGTTTAAGGTTTACTCAGAAATATATGTGAACCAGCTGCAAATGCAGCTTTTAAATTTGGAGAAAATAAAAATGCAGCCAGACCATCATTCTGCTGATATGATGCCTGACAGGAGGAATAAAACTTTAAATGAAAAAATAAATAAATAAAAATTGATTGTGGGAAAATTAGAAAAAAACAAAAAAAAAGTTTTAAAAAAATGTTCTTTAAAAATCATTGTGCATAAAAAAGTGTTATTTATCTTGATTTGTTCATTTCACAATCATTTTTAAATGAAGTTTTAATTATTATTTTTTGTCCAACCCTTAGCAAAAACAAACCAGTTGTGTATCCTTTAGCGAATGGGTGTGTGTGTGTGTGTGTTTGTGTGTGTTAGGGGTGGGAAAATCCAATTAAAAAAAATCGATTATCATAATTTTTTATTTCGCGATTTAAATTAATTTTGGTGTTGTTAAAAAAATTCTAGCTTTTAAAAAAAAAAGGTTTAAATAATTTTTTTAATTAAATTGTTATTATAATTTTTTATATTTATGTTTTCTTATTGTCTTGTCGATCATAATAGTAGCATAGTTTGGGTCTAGCTACTGTGTGGTTTTTCCCTTTTTGAATTAAGAATAAACAATCTGCAATATTGAAGAATTTACATCGGATCGGCACCAAAAAACGTAAAGGAATCGAATAAGGAGGAAATCAAATCGTTCCAGCCCTATTGTGTCTGTGTCTGTGTTCAGGTCCACAGGCTGGTCGTCGTCGACGAGGAGTCTCGTATCGTCGGCATCGTCTCGCTGTCCGACATCCTGCAGGCGCTGGTCCTGACCCCCGCAGGTAAACCCTCCACCTACACGACTACTCCCAACTGAAAGCCTTTACTTTTAGCCGGAAAATCTTAAGGTATTTTAATCCCGACACCGAGTCCTGATCCTCAGAAAACTCTTTGGATCAACGGGGAGCAAAGTGTGTGGACATCGGTTTATTTAAAGACGCAGTAAAATCCAGGAGGTCGAATAAAGAATGATGAACGTGCCGCGTGTCGGCCTGACATTTACAGAGCAGATCAGTCGGGGAGCTGCAGCTAATCTAGTCTAAGAATATAAAAAGCCCAGATTTAAAAACTCTCATGGCACTGGTTCCCAAACTGGGAGTTATGGTGGGGTGGGGTTATCAGAATCAGAATCAGAATCAGAAAACTTTTATTTGTCCCCAAAGGGGCAATGCTGTTCACAGCCTGGTTCGCAGCATCACACACGTACAAGAATAGAAAATTCATTAGAATATGGAAAACATGAACACATAAATACCTAATATAGCACACACATTGGAGAAAAGGAGAACCCCCCCCCCCCACTTTTTGCTGTTGTTTAAAAGTTTAATGCTTGCAGGAATAAATTAGTTATTATATCA
>JAVQJG010010736.1:0-11263 GCA_036024015.1 Craterocephalus amniculus
TTCACGAGTTATAGCGACAGGGTGTGAGAAGTTCAGGATCTTATTAGGAAGGTACAAATTTATAATTGAGAAAAGCACAAGATTTATATCCTGAAACATCAACTAACTGTTACTTTGTCAGTTTAGATGGACACACCAATGAACTATTTTTAAATATTTACCCAGTACAAAACACCTGACTGGGGGACTTGACCTCCTGTAATGAGCTTATTGTAAATAAATCCTCGTTCACAAGTGGCCATTTAAAAAAAGCACCTTACAAAACAATGGAAAAGGAGAGCCTGTTTTAACGAAATCTTGTTCATCACGGGAGTTACAGCAGCAAACACAAATAGGCTATGCCAGTGGAACATGGAAGCTGTATAGGCTACTTCAACTTAAATCGAGTATTTCCCTAGAGCCTAAATATGGAAAACGCCATTTCTCGCTTTTTATTGAAAACGAGTTGTTTTTTCTGCTGTATTAGAGGTTGATTAATGTCCCAGCTTGGTCTTTCACCCCGTGTGAACCAGCTTAATTAAGCAGGATTTAAAGTAGGCCACAAGAACAAACGGCTGGTTTTATTTCTTTCATCCAAAACATTAACGATAACTTTGTGTTGGCTCATAGTTGTACAAATCAGATTAGTAGCACATTAGTTTGACCACAGTTATAAATCTCATCATCTGTGCAATAATAACTAACTTAAATCCATCAAAGCGAATCATGTGATTTTGCCCATAAGCTTCTATAAAAGGCTCTGACTCAGCCTCGCGCAGCAACCTGCAAAGTTTAATTTGCTCACTTTCTTTTCAAATTTATTTTGAGGGACCACTGAATGTCCGCTATACTCCTAATTTCCCAGGCTCAAGCGAGGCCTATCATGTAGAACGATTGCGTGAGAAAGAGGAGAAGAGAAACGAGAGCAGAAAGAGGAGATGGTGTGTGGCGCGCGTGCAGGCCCAGCTCCGCGCACCCGCTCATTCAGTGGAGATTATGTTAGGATGGCGGAACAAGTCACCAGCAGCATCACAAAGTTCATTCAGCTCCAACACGCAAAGTTGCTTCACAAGCACGTGCATTTCTGCGCCAAACCGAAAGGACACTCAGCGCAGATAGGACAGAAAAGATTTAAAATGTTCCGTTTGTAAGACACCTTTATTATTGTTTATGTAGACCTTTAGATACTTCTATCCCACATGTTTTTATGTACCAGTAGAAATGGTTCACATAACCATTTTCAACAACTTTATTTTGCTTTTCTGTTGCAGTTTTTTAAAGCTTTTTAAGAAGTTGTCAAAATTAACTGAATACAAAGTGACTTTGATGATTCAAAACATTAATAGCTACGGGACACAATAGCAGAATTGAAATATTTTTCCAATTATGAAATTTTAAAGCATTTTTCAGTTGTGATCATGTTATTTTTCTGAGCTATTTTTATTTGCTCCCATTTGTTTCCTGTTATTTATTTCTGTTTGATGTGTCCTGGTGATGTTCAGAGTAAAGGGAGACAGGAACTGAATTGAAGTTTTAAGAGTTTTGCGTTCTCAATCGTTATAGTATGTTTCAAAGTGTTGAAGCAATATCAAGCCTGTGATCATCTTTAATATTTGTTATGTCCAATTCTTTTTGTCCATAGTTGTGCTTTATACCAAAGCAATAATTTATAATTTTTTCTTTACATGGATGGTCTTATTATATCTTAGGATTCTTTGGAACAACAGATGGAAATGAGCATTCTTTGCTGTAATCCAGATGTTTACATAACTTCTTATTTCTTATTTCCATTATTGTTCCAGCTAAGTAAGCAAATAAATGAATGAAATAAATATACCTTGTTGTGTTGAGCAAGTTTGATTTTCTAAGAAGTTGGAAACTTATTTCAAGCTGTGCTCACATGCAACAGTATTGCCCATTGACTCAATGGTGAACAAAATAAAAATATAAAAAAATTATTGAAAATTTGCTTTAAATATCGCAGATGGAAAAAAGAGCAATATCCACAAATATATAATAATGATGAAATATTTGAAAACAAGTTTGATTCTGTTTCTATTTGTTTGAGATATTATTTGAAACAAAAAATATAATTCTGTCATTTTCATTTTGTTTTTTTTGGCATCAATGCCTCATTTTTTGCATGTGTCTGAACCATGAGCATTACTGAATGAAAAAAAACCAAACCGAACAAAAAATGAGAAGCCAAGCTCCTACTTTCACATTCTTTCCCTGAAATTCTTATGAAAAGCTGATTTATGAGTGCAGATATACAGACATGCCCTTCTTTAGAACTTTATGTAAAAATGGCAAGAAAGAAGGCTTAACATGTGGAAAAAGTTAAAAGATTTTAGAGCCCAAGATAGTGACGAAGAAAAGGGAACAGAAGAGAGAAATAGGGTTCGAAGCAAACTGAAAGAGGTTGGGGAGGGGGTCAGTTGAGCTCCAAGTGAAAAGCCAACCTAACCTGAAGCGACATAAAATAGTAAAGAGCATGCTTGTGCACGCATGTGTGTTTGTGTGTGAATTAGGTGTGTGTGTGTGGATGGGGGGTCTGAGTGCACATGTGTGCTCAGTAGATGCCGAGCTGCACTCCGATTTCTCCAGTCTTGTCACGCAACGCTCCTCGAAGCTCCACCCTTCTTGGTTAACTCCACTTCCTTAGTGTGTGCGGAGTCATCACAGCTTCACGTCCAACACACACACAGCAGCTGATGCTGGCCTATTTTTTCACTACTCCCAGGCTAAAGTGATTATACGATGAAGCATGCCCATATTTTGCTTGGGTTTGGGGTGTTTTTGGTGTGCTGTCAGTGTATTACCGAATGAGTAATGGATGAATCATCCATGTGAACAGACAATACGCTCATGAGAGATAGGATGGCCATAATCGGCTTCAAAGCCTAACAGGGTCATTTTCAGCACGTATCATTAGCAAGATATTAAAGGACATGACACTTTGACGGAGAGGTTAGCAGAGAAGTGGTGCCTCTGATCGAACCTGGAGCATCAGCTACATCCATGACACTTGATACAAAATAGTAATGGATAATTAAAGTGGTTTAGGTTTGAGGATTTTTTTTAATCTTTATTTTTCAGGTAAAATGTTTGGCAACTGAATGTCATTTAAAAACATGAGTTGTTGTTTCTCTTTAAAGTTTATTGCCTATTTATATTTGAATGAGCCTTTCATTTAGAAGAAACAAAACTCAAGATAATTCTTGGATGATGTTTTTTAACATTTCATAAAAATCTAATGGGCTTTATGCAAAACTCCACTAATGGTCATTAAATGGTCAGACACCTGGATTAATCAGTTTGTCCAGTAATGAAAGACAGGACACAAAGCAGCCGACTTAAGTTCAGGAGGTATTTGAGTTCTGCATAAAGCCCATTCAACCAGAGAGTAATGGTAAGTTATAAGTTGTATTATTTCACCGGAGGTTTGTACTTTCAGCAGCCTTTGAAACAAACCGTTAGTTTTTTGCACCCATATCTGGAGCATTTGAATCGCATCTCGCCTCTTCATCAGGGCTGTAGCTGGAAGGTGATCTTTAACCTCCTGACAACATCCTGCAGGTCTTTTTCATGTGATGTTTGAGCAACATGATTATAAAGATTAAGCCTCTCTGCAGAGCTCTGCCCGGCATATCCTCACTGATGATTGGATGAAGCTGCGCAGTTTCCTCTCCACAGGTCCCTGGCCTTTCTCAAGACCCGTACTGTCCAAAAACATTTGCACTATAGCTCATCAGTAGTAGCCACACACACTAACATACTTGATTGAACCTGTGCATCAATCATTAATCTGTGATTAAAAATGTAATTATGCATTTTTACAAAACTACAATGCTGTAAAAAAAATAATCAGGATACTTTAAATTTGTCTTTGATCTTAATGGCATATCACACACATTTAGGAATGTGCACAAAATCCACTAGGTGGCACTAAAGTACATGTTTTCATTAGCTTTCCATGCGGCTTTTAAACTTTAGAGAACTGGTCATGAAATCAAGTATTTCTGTTAACATGAATAGCAATAATAGAAGGATTTAGATCATTATCTGCTCCAACATAGCTCCTTTTAACGTTACTTTCCTCTGAGGCCTGATCTGCTCTGGTGCTGGATGCTGATGCTTTAGGTTAACCCTCCCTCAGCATTTCAGTCAGTCTCTACCAGCAGCTTGTCTGATCGAAGTAAATATTTCCACCATAAGATGGCACAAGTGTCTAACTAATGCTGAGTTAGAGGACAACCTGTTCTCCCCTTGAACTTTTTCATTGGTCGTCATGGCAACAGGTGCACTTCTCTGTTTCTCGTAAAGGGTTTTAGTTTCCAGGGTCCTTTTATCTAAAGATACCTGCTTGTGAGGGCTAATAGCCTGAGCACTTCTTGGAAAATTCCCCTCTGTTCTCTTTTTAAACGGGGATCCAGTGGAGCGCTGAGTGGAACGTCTGTCAATTTAGTTTTTTCATAAAGGACATTTAAAACCATGTGAAATGAACTAAAGTGTTGTACAGTGAAAGTTAAACACACCGAGTGTAAGAAAACATTCTGTAAAATCAAAATATGACACGATAAGTGTGAGAAAAAAATGAAAATCCAAAAGCAGTGTCATTCCAGTTCAGGTACGGTTAAACACGATGGATTAAATCAAGGCATCATATCCCAGAAAGAGATGCATCTTCATTGGTTTCTTTTTAGTTTCTGGGGTTAGAACAGTTTTTATGGTTGGTTGTTCAACAGATTTGGGGCTGCTGCCATAACCATAATGCCTTTATTTTTCTGCTTGGACCTGAGAACTTCTAAGATTATGGAGTTGGTAAATGTCCTCATATCATTACATTCCTCAGCTTGATTATACTGTACACTGCGTTCCAAATTATTGTGCATGCAGGATTTTATTTAATAAAACGTTTGAGTTTTAGCTTTCTTGTGGAAGATTAAGCTTGTGATATTTCTCTTGCCTGTTTAAAAGCCACTGATGAGCAAGCAGGTATTCGAAGCGATTGATGAACTTACTCCAGAGGCTGCAGTCGTGCATAAAACTGTATTTCAGCCACATCCTTAATCAATGTTCACATAGGGAACAAGGGGCTCAGAAATATTTGACATCTTTTATTTACTGATGAATGCTGCGCTAAACTGGATGGAGTTCTGGATTGTTGGTGGATGAACACGATGTCCCAGCATTCCTGCAATGTCAGCAAGGTGGTGGTGGAGTGATCTTTTGGGCTGGAATGATGGCGAGTGACATGGTAATGTAAGCCCATTTAAAGTGCCAGACGGTGTCCAAATGTCTTCTGCTTAATCAGTTCAGTTTGTAAATAACCAATTCATTGATTGCTAAAGGGAAAAAAAACCTGTGGAGCATCCTTTAAAAGAGCAACTAAGGGTTAGTGGGGGGCAGTGTGTCTCCAAACAGTGACCGTTCTGTCTCCTGAAATGAAATCCAGGCAGAAATAATCCATAGAAAAAAGTTTTTTGATTCGTTTTTAGTAAATTAATCTCCTAAATAATATAAAAACTATGACAGGTAGGCATTTTCAATTTTTTTCCAACCTATTTAATGTTACCCGTTCGTAGAATAATCTGCAACACTGGATTTTGAGTGAATGGCAAAAATATGCTGTCTTCATCATCGGTCATTTTGTTCAACAGAATCCTAATTGTTTCATTGCCTAATTTCATTTTTGACTTTTGAAAAGTTATATTCACAATTTAAGAGACATTAACAAAAACAGCATATGCATAATAATTTGGAACACAATGTAAACTTTCTTCGCAAGACGCATCAGGAGGGGCCATTCAGGGCTTTCAGACAGCAATTAAAATTTAAATTCATTTGCTTTAAAATAGACAACTGGCAAAATGCGGCCAACACAGGACATTTTGATTTTCACAGATGACTGATCAAAGTCCATCAGGCCACATAAACTATCTCACTTTTTATTGAAATGAATGAAGTTTATATGCATACATGACTTGGTGCCGTCTAAACAGTCCAGCAAGGATTGCAATGCAGTTATGTCTTTTGCATAGTACAGAAATGGAAAATTAGATTTTCTTTAAATGGACAACAAAGCTGACATGTCCTAAGAATACAGGACTGAGCTTGATTCTCTGGGTTTGACCGATTACACAAATCGTGTTTATGGTTTTTAAATGTTATGGCACCATTTTATTGCTGAAAATGGAACATTGGATGTATATTTTGTCACCTGGGTTGATTCTAAAAAACATAGACGATTGATTTGAATGTTTCCCTAAATGGTTTTATCGAATGAGTATTCAAAGTTTAGTCAGGAATTTGTCTTATTCCTTTATCTTGCTCATCACTTATGCAGGTTTATAATTGATGAGTAATGTGAAATTTAACTAATTAAAGTACAAATGGTCCAACTCCTGTTAGATTTAGAATGACCTTGTTAATGATTTCCACTCCCTCTTTGTGAATTTCAGTTGGAAAAATTGCTTTATAAGTCAGTTAGATGTAAGACCATGATGCCATAACAGGGGGATCAGCTGCCTTAAAGTGTGAGAGTAAAGATCCTCTAGATCTTCTTTTTTTTCTATTTTTAGTGTATGACCGAGTTTTATTTAAGTAATGTACAGTCGCAGAGTTGAAGAACTGACATTTAGCCATTTTCCAAGGTTTTTGTGATAACAACCTAAATTGAGGTTTTTCCATCAATAGCAATGATGGTATTTCACTGCCAAAAGCTTTTCCACATTCAATGTTTTATTTTCTGCATGTTGTAGTCAGATACTGTAATACACAAAAGTTAATGCAGTAATAGGAACTTTGTGAAGCAGTGACTCAAAAGCAATTATAATTATTGACTAAATATTTATGTCCCACCTGATTTAGAGATTTAAGCCATAAATAAATGTGGGGCTAAATTTGATTGGTATGGAAAGCCTTGCATGTAATGAGAAGAAAAAATTTAATAATTTGGCATTATTTTTAAACCAGCTCAGACCCATAAAGCTTATTTCTTTTTACAGCTTCCTCTGACTTGTCTCATATTATCTTATTGTGTCATGAAGGGCTAGCAAAGCACTGGAACATGGCTCCAGCTTGAACGTGGGACCCAATTATCCACTTTGTCACTGACAATCAACAGGCTCCAATTTAACTGTGATTTTGTATTCATATATTTTAATGTAGTGCACTTCTTGCACATTAGCTAGCAGAGGCCGGGTAACAAATTCTCATAGTTAGCAACATGCTAACTACAGCAGTGACTGAAAGCATGGAGCCTCACATCGTCTAGCAACAATAACCTGTCTTCTTTTACAGGGAAGTAAGAAAGGGGGAGCAGCAGCTGGAGGAGCTCTGTGGCAGACAAAGTAATACAGATTAGCAGCACACGCTACAGGTGAGGACCGGGTGAGTAAACATGCTGTGCCATGGCCAGATGGCCACAGTTCAACTTATATCACAGCTGCTTCCTGTAAAGTGTTGCAAGTTGAATCTTTAAAACTACTTTTCTTGCACTTCATGGTCTCTTGTTGTCATTTTTGTGGTGCCATCTCCTCTGGGAGTGTTGCTTCATAGTTCTGGAGGTCTGTGACTCAACATGCAAGTGTCCCAATGTGCTTACACTAGCCGTATACACAGTACTGTGAGTTTTGTGGTTGTGTATGCGATGTGTGCAGGCACAGTTTAGCATCACACGCTCACTGTGGGAAAGAATGTTGCTCAAAAGCACAAGACAGAGCTGTGGTTGCTTTGTGTTTGTCAGTTTAAAAACAGCCTTATTCAGTTCAAAATTCATGGCAAATATCAATGCCACTCATTAATATTCTTGTGCAAAAAGCTGGATTTGATCATCTCTTATTTAAGATCCAAGTTACCAGCTTGGATCTTAAATAAGCAGAATGTCTTTGGGGGCCTCTGTGCGTGGAGTTTGCATGATCTCTATGTGCCTGTGTGGGCATTCTCTCCAGGAGCTCCGGCTTCCTCCCACAGCCCAAAAACATGCATGTTGGCTGGCTGCTGGTTCTGATTGCCATGAGTGTCAGTGTTAAAGGTTGCTTATGTCATTTGTCTTTCTTCTGATGGAGTGGTAACCTGTTTAGGCGGTACTGTAGATGTAGAATATCTCCATCCATCTTGAAGTAATCCCTCTCCTGGCACTGAGTGATTTTAAAAGGTTATTTCAGTGGGAAGGAGTGACAGTCTGTACAGGTCCGTACTGCAGCAAAGCTACAGAAGCCTGAGACTGAGGGCATTTTGTTGTTTGATTATTATGCTGTGTGAGAGTACATATATTATTTATTTTGTTGAATAACTTGTGCAGCATTTTTCTTTCCTTAGTCTCCTTCAGGGGCTCCACAGCAGAACCACCCTCCTTTATCAGTTTATTCATTTTCTTTGACTTACTGGCTGTGATGCTGCTGCCTCAACAGATGGCTGCCTTATAAAAGACGTGTAACAACTCACTACACACAAAAATACCTAAACCCAAGTAGACACTGAGTAGGAGCCAAAGTTGTTGCAGGGCTGGGTTTCAATCAGCTGAGTAATTTATTTATTTATTTTCAACTGTAGATGTCATGGAGTCCAAATGTTAACCTCTTATAATACCGATTATCAATTTAAGAATAAAAAATAAAAAAATCGATTCATAAAATATAACATCGATTTTTTTTTTTTTTTACTTTTTTTTAAAGAAAGCTTAATTTTTATTTGGCCATTCTTTTTTACTGTGGTGTTTCTGTGAACCCTGTATTCTGTTTAACGTGTAACATTGGTTATTTTTACAAATAAATGATACAGTTATGTGTGTGACATGCCAGTGCTTCTGGACATTTTTTAATGAAAACTTGAATATTAAATGTTATGAAATACACAATGTTGAAAGGTTGCCTCAGCGTTTCATAAAAATTGACATCTGCCAATGTCTAATATTTAAGATATATGGATGTGACATGAATATCTGAAAATGAATCGATATTGAATCGAATCGAAATTAATCGAAATCGAATACATTTTTGCTCTTGTAAATCGAATCGATTCTGGAAATCAGGAGTGAAACTTAGCCCTAGAGATACAACATTCATAACCTTTATTTAAATGAAGTGAAAGTAGAAAAAACCTAGTATGTCTTTTTATTTATAGTTTTATACAAGATGAACTATTCTTGTGGCAGTTAAATGAGATTCATTCAATGGTTACACTGGGAAATATGCACTTACATACAACTTCAGCTCTAGTCTAAAGATAATAGATAATTTAATAGATTAAAATCTTATCAATTAATTGATCTTCAATTAATTATGCCCATCCCTAGTACTAAACAACCCTACATTTTTGAATATCTGGTTGTGTTTGTATGTTGTAGACTTAAACTGATGAGTTCAGGCAAGACCTGGAAATGATACTGCTCCAACCAACAGAGGATAACATGTTCCAGGTAGTGGTTTAAAAAAAACAAAACATGGCATTGTGGCTTCCAGCTATCCACAAACTAATGCTTCCCTAAATCAACAGTACAGCAACCAGCAACGGGCCTGAAGTGTAATTTGTTTAGTTGTTGGGTTGGGTGGTGGTGTGGTGCTTAGCAAGAAGGTCACTGGTTCGAGCCTGAGCTGTGGGAGGGGGTTGGGTTGTGCGGAGTTTACATGTCCGTGTATGCATGGCCTCCCTTAAGGTATCCTTCCACAGTCCAAAGACATGCATGTTGGCTTAGTTTGTCACTCTAAATTATCCCTGGAGTGGGTGTGGATGGTTGTGTGTCTCTCTGTATTAGCCCTGTGACAGGCTGGCGACCTGTCCAGGTTGTCTCGCCTGATAAAAGCTGCGATAGGCTCCAGCTTCTCTCTAACCCTGAATTGGAATAAGTGGTATAGAAAATGAATGAATAAATAGTTGTTGAGAATAATTTTCATCAGCAAAGGACTTTTTTCTAAGCACCTATTTCATCCTTCAAGGTCTTGATTTCAGATTAGTTGGATTCTTTTTTTCTTAACCAGTGTGAACTCCATAAACCAACCAACAGTGGTTATTTATAGTATGTTGATTTTTAATTGCATCCAAGGCCACTCTATTTCTAATTTATTTTCTTTTTTGTGTAACTCCCAGTGAGTGTGCACTAAGTATAACAGGAGCATACTTTACTTTTAACAAGCCTCAATAGAGATTCCTTGTGATTCTGAAAAGCTGAAAAGATGGGGAATTTGAAAATCTAAGGAACAAGTTGATTGCATCCAGTGAAAGGACGGCTGTTTGACCACGACAGACGGCAGGAATGCACACTTGGCAAGCTCTTTGTAACTGCAAATCAGCAATGAGCAATAAATGCTCAGAAACTGTCAGCTGCTGCGTATATGATTATTTTTCAACCATTTGTTGCTGCTCTAAAATCTGGTCATCTGGAACATTATCACTCCAAATAATGTGCTCCATAAACGGGGAACGTGTATAAAATCTTCACAAAGATGAAAAATGTTTTGTATTCACTGTCCTCATACTGCATTTTCAATAAAGGCCAATCTGCTGTGGTGAGAAAAAGCAACAACAAGCCCAGTAGCACCTCACCCATTGTGTGCATTTCTGTAGGAATATTAAACATTTTTTAGTTTATTTGTGCAACAGATGTAGGAAGGATTAAAAGAACTTCAGCAACCTGACAACTTTTTATTTCTCAGTCATAGCTTTGATGATTAAAAGTCTTGAGAGTTTTCAGCCATATTACGATGATTTAGAGGCGAGCCAAATGTCAAATGATGCATCATTAGATCGACTCCGCCAGACTGAGTTTGCAGGCAGGCCGTTTGTCATAATCTTACTGCCATATTAAGGAGTCCACAGGTCGTGACTTCCAAGATATATCCACATGTGGCAGGTGCACAAACATCCACAGGCGATTTGCTGCTTTCTGCTGCTATCTGCACCTTTTGTTTTTCCCCATTTTAACCATTTGTGAAACGACGGAGTATTAGGACCACATAGAGAGAAAAAAAAAAAAAAAAAGAATGGAAAATATTTGTCAGTTGCTTACCGGAGAATAAAGTCGAAATGTTGACAATAAAGTCGAAATGTTGACAATAAAGTCGAAATGTCGTGAATAAAGTCAAAATGTCGAGAATAAAGTTGAAGTGTTGAGAATAAAGTTGAAATGTTGAGAATAAAGTCGAAATGTCGAGAATAAAGTTGAAATATCGAGAATAAAGTCGAAATATTGAGAATAAAGTCGAAATGTTGAGAATAAAGTCGAAATGTTGAGAATAAAGTTGTCCAGAACAGTTGACATTTACAGCAGGCATACTTATAA
>JAVQJG010010767.1:0-11573 GCA_036024015.1 Craterocephalus amniculus
TCCTTCTCAGTCTCACTGTGTTTTTGCACAAGACTGAGTCTCATGACCTTTTCTGGACATTTTATGGGCGTCCCCCTATGCAAAGTAGAGCCAGCTGGTCCGTCCTCTCAACTTAAGAACGTTTGGTATTCACCAATCCAAGAGAAAAGATACGAACAATTTTGCAGTTTACGAGCACATTCATGAATCTGACGGAGGGTTTTCGTAAAAAGCTTCTTAAGTACAACTTAAGAACAAATTTAAGAAGATTCGTAAGAAGAGATTGGTGAATGAGGCCCAGTGTTAGCAGATGGCACAACACTTCAGGGCATCATGAGGAGGTGGGAAAATGAATGAAGGTGGCTGCTTGACAGAAAAGGTTTGGGAAAAGAGAAAAAATGAGATTTGAAGAACAGGGATCAAAACAGACGAAAACATTGTTGTAGCAGAGTAGTGACACCAAAAAAAGAGAAATAAGGAAAGTTTGACAGATTTGAGAGTAATTGAAGAGCCAACACTCGCTGATCTTTCTCAGATAATTCTTATGGAACTTGCAACCAAAGCTCAAAAGAGTGTTAACATAATCATTTATAGAAGTATGAAGATGTTATAAATAAATATTCCACATGTGGTTAAATCTGTATTGATAATTAGCATGTTTTTTAATGAGGCTTTAAGCATTCAAGAGTTTTAAGTTTGTTTTTTTTATTTTTGCCACAGGAAATATGTCACCTCCAAATGTTTAAAGCAAAGGTGAGGTATGGTGGCTGTTTGTAAACAGCCCCTCCCTATAGGATTTTTCTTCCTTTGGTAAGGTATGGCATGGTTGTCTTGCTTAAAGTTAAATACTATCAAGCATAACAGCTGCTGAAAAAGGGACATCTTTAAAATGTTTTGGTAATATTAAGATTTTATCAACCTCATAAATGTCCACCTTGTCTCTACGGGCTGATCTATTCCTCATGGGATTCCGGTCAGTGTGAATAAATATTGCAAAATTGCAATATTGCACTCATAAAATGCTTTAGCTTTGTCTGATATGTCCATAGAACATTATCTTAGACCCTTTATGCCAGGGATCCTAACTCTTGGTTTTAGCAGACTAGTGCAGAGCTTGTCTGAGTCTGAGTTAGGTGTGCTGCAGCAGGCCCACCACGAAAACCTGCAGGGCACCGGCTTTCCAGGACCAGGAGTGAGGATCCCTGCTCTATGGCGTGTTTCCCTCATACAGTATCTAGTTCTCACACTGTCCCTCTAACTTCTTTGAGGAGGTAATCTTTTGTTTTTTTAATATCACCTGTGTTTTCCAATAAAATGTGAGACTGAAGTGCATTTGACCTTTCAGTTGGAATTCTTTAGTAACAAGCATCATACCAGAACAAGTACTGGTATGTGAAGTTTGCTCAGAATGGAGCTGGTTGGTTACATGTATGCAGTGTTAAAAAGAAAAAATATTCTTGGCCGTAGACTCATTCACTTAGATTGTGAGGACAGTGAATCATACAAAGGTGCTACTTTCTACTGTAAGGTACGACTACCATTATTGTATCTCTGGGGCATGTCTTGTACCCTAATTCAGCAGTTCTGTTATTTATAGAGTACACACTTCAAGAAACTGGTTATACAGTTTGATTGGCTAGAAGCATTTCAGGGTTCATTTTAGTCAAAACAAACTTGTTTTCTAATGAATATATGCTGGTTTGACTTTTATATCACCTTTATTATATATATCATTTTTTTTTCCAGAATAAAAAGTCATGCCATAGAGACTTAGACAGACAGAGGTCTATCTGCTAAACTTTTGCAACTTTTTATCTAGCCTTTTGGGGCTTTTCTGTCGACAGTGATGTCCATCTTGGCCTTTGTACGTGGAGCCCTATATGACTCAGAGTGCAGCATACGATGCAGAATGAAATTCAAACTTCAGATTTCATCAAGTCCGCCTGAAGCTGTTTAAATGTCTCCTCTAGTGTCTTTTTCCTCAATCTGTAAAAACTTTCCCAGAATCATTTCAGTGCTCCTTCATCATAGCATGTCTTGGAAACCTCTTCACATTTTTCTTACTCTAAAACTTGTCAAAATACTTACTTCCAAGTTTTTGCCAGTTGCCTTCTATCTTTCAGTGTTGTTTTCCTCGGGCACATATCACATCTTCTTAAATGAGGAAAATAGAGATAATAGAAACATACTCAGGTCATATTAATAGAATATTTGAACCATTCACAATTCATTTCAGATTCCTGTGATCAAGGCACAACTTCCTATTATTGTTTTGTATTATTATATTATTGTTTTGTTCTTTAGTCAGCTAATTATAAAGTAATGAAATTGTTATATGTATAGAAAAAATGTATGGATATTTTATTTGTCTGATTCATTTTGGGCTTTTCTGTTTAGCTTATTTCCATTCATTTATAAATTATTTGCATTTAAGGGTGCTCGTTATTTTTACCATGATGGCACAAGCCCAAATTTGGAAACATGTATTGTAGGTACAGCGTGGTTACTTAACATCAACATTTAAATCTTTAACATGTTTCTCTATCAAATAAATAGAGGGCACCTGTTCTGCAGAGAAGCCTATGGAAAGAAAAGTTCTCATGTTATGCAAGTAAATATTTGATAAGACCTTTTTTTCTTTTTAAAGTGATTTTATGAAGCATTTGTTGAACTTTAGATTTAAGCCAGTAATCCTACATATCAATAAGGAAAGATTGACATAACTGAAATATAAATAACCTGTGACTATAATGTTATGATACAAAACCTCCTTTGTTTGGAGCACTTAAAGCGTGTTTTGTTTGTAACAATTTGAAGTCAAGGTCTGACATACTAATACTGTCTTCTTTAAGAAGAGGCCGCAAAAGAAATAAATACTCAGATTTAGACAGCCACTTTTTTTAAAATTTCAACTCAAGCAAAATATATTTCAGTTTGGTTCAGATGAGGTGAGAGTGGCAGAACTTCTGAATGATTTAACAAAGTGGGAAATTTGACTCAACGGTTGCAACAGCTCCACTTTTTATATATGATATAATATGATATATGATATAATATTTTATATATTATATATAATATTATATAATATGCATCAGCAAGCTAATGGGAACATATTTATAGAAGCTGCATCCCAGCATGAAATATTGATAGTGAGATAATCTGATTGTGGCTGTACTGAATTTGACCATTTGACACTGAGATGTTAGATCGCAGCTTCTTCACTGGGCTCAGTTTTTCACTGCAAAACACAACTAAAAAGACTCTGCTTTGCACTTAAGGCTCCTCTATCTCCTTACTCCCTCCTTCCAAATCAAAAGGGCTGAGTTCAACGGGCCACTGATTTTCTGGACTCTTGTGACTTACAGTTAGCCTCTCTGCCTTTAGACTTGATCTCTGCTACGGCTTCATTACCCATTGACTGCAAAAGCTTTCTTCTCTCTGGTGACTCACACTGTATGATCACCAGCTCCTAGTGGCCGATGTTTGTGTGTATGCGTGTGTGTGTGTGTGTGTGTGTGTGTGTGTGTGTGTGTGTGTCAGGTCTTTATTGTCCTCATCGCTCATTAAAGCTCTCCTCTGAGGGATGCAATGGCAATAAACACAACAGCATTAGGACACAAAATGCTGCCTTCTCCCGCTGACCACTAGAACGGTCGGTACAATCGATGGTCTCTGTGGCAAGGGTGACAACTGCTGGGTCACTCATCACATCAAGCAGCTGAAAGCGTAGGAGGATGCAATTGCAGCTGCCTGAATGGGTTCCTTAATTCAAGCATTTATTGGAAGGAGCACTGGGGTATTGGCCTCCAGAAAGAACCACTCATTCTGTTTTAGCCTGACCTTGGTGAACAGAAGCTTAAGTTTCTTCAAGTCTTCTTCCACTTCTTGCAAAGTAGAGTGAAAACTCAGTGGTTTTTGTGAGGTTTAGCTATTTTGAATGTTTTTTTGTTTTGTTTTGTTTTTTGAATTGAGTTGAGGAGATAATTGCTAATGAGGATAGCCCAGTAGGTAAATATTGATCCTCATCTATCAGATTTAACGGCACAAAAACCAAGCACTGCTTTCACATGTTGGCATTTTCTCATCTGAAATTTTGTACCTGTTTTGTTTGTTTTTTTGTTTTTTTTTTGTTATCTTTATGAAAAATGTGTATGTTCATTTTACTTTGAACTTTTTTTGTGCGGAGATGCCTGGAAAAAGAAGAAACATTATTTTAGGACCAAGACGTTTGGCTGCACATCTTTGTTAACATGCCAGTTTTTACCTATAGACTGTAAAAATAAAGAGCCACGGCAACTGCGTAGATGTCCCTTGCTCTTTTGTCAGCTATGAATGCTGATAGGATGGGAGGATGGTCATATACATTTCTTTTACTGCACAATTGTGGTTATATTTTACAATAGCAATAATATTAATAATATAAGAAAACATTCAGAAATGCTACGAGTTTTCAAACATTTTATTGTGTTGTTTGTATTACTGTAATCTGATCAAAAATATGAGAGAAGTGCAGACTAAGTACTGTACACAACAACAATAAAAAGCAAGCAAACAAAATGCAACCATTCTTAAGTGTAAAGGAAAGCAGATTAAGCTTGACACATTTCGAAGCAACTTTTCTTTTAATCATGTCTCTAAATTCTGGGTTCTCTGCAATTTAAGGGCATCATTTTTCAACCTGAGCAAAGACAATTTAGCCCTGATATTTTGGTCAATTTTCATTGATTTCCGTATTTTTGCTTGAACATTGAGTTTGGTAAAAGGAAACAATATGCACTGCATTTGTATTGAGAGAAAAAAAAGAAAACCAGAAACAGATTTCTTACAACATTAATTTTCCATCTCTTGGTTTTGTTTTAAAACTTTAAGAAATTACAATGAAAATCATAAATACCATGAGGAACTCACTCCCAGTGTGTCGTATGCCTCCACTTTATAAGTAATGGCTTGCTTTGATTGTATTCTTCAATGGGTGAGACTTAAAAATAGCAAACCCAACAGCCATATTCAGTCCCTGCTGCCTCTAACTTTGAACACCAAATAAAGCTCTTAGTTCATTCCTCACAAGTCTTGTTTTATTTTGATCACAATCATCTGCACTGTTAGTAATGTTAGAAACTACCCAACACCAATAAATAAACAGAACTTAGAATCACCATCAAATGACACTGCTGTTATTAATCTGAAGGAGTCCTCTGGCCTCCTACTATATGTACAGGCATTTGTGATGATAATGATTATGTATAGTTATATCTCCTTTATGCCTACTATGAATTTCTTTGATGCTGACAGATTCTCTGGAAATAAGCCTGTGACAAAATAATTGGTGATGCTCTCTGGAAGAACAAGCAGCTGGACGTTTTTAAACTTTTACATTGTTAATAAACAATCTATCTATCCATCTTTTTATGTTCACTGTGATGTTTATAGAGGAATAGTAGATATTATAATCGAACTCTTAATTTCAATGTCAAAGTCCATCAAATGCCATTTAATAGATAAACAGTCAGAACACAGACTATACTATAGATAGTCCAAATAGGCACAATCTCCAGTGGCTCCAGAGCAGAGAGCTGGACTTAATTCTTCTCCGTTCAGGTCTTACAAGAACAAAAATGATTTGATTTTGTCAGTCCATGAGTCTCATTATAAATTTATAAACAACATTTATTATTATGAGGGCATTTGATGGTCACATTATTCTGCACAAACATCAGACTAGCACTGGTCCAACGAGGGGCTTTCATCAGAATTCTGAGAGCATCATTAGTTTTTTTTATTTCTGCACCGCAGGTGGGCAGCATATAGAGATGTGCAGCTTTAAACAAGGCAATTCTTGCTTTTTCTGTGCAAAATCCAAATTTACAGTACTGCCTCTGTAATCATCATCAGAGAGATCACTGCTGATCATGTGACCTAGGTATTTGACCCATTCCTCCACAGCCAGTCAGTAAAACGCAGGGAATGCTGTCTTGTGCTGCTCTTTAGTCAGCAACCCAACAACACTCTTTGTAGGGTTGAACTTGATGTCATGTTCCTCCCTATATTCTAAACAAACTTTTAGCAGTCATTGCAGGCCTGGAGAATAGGGTGACATGTGAACCAAGTCATCAGGATAATAAAGTAGATGGTTTAAAAGCCTTTCTCCCATCGTGCAGCCTGTTTTTGTGTTTTTCAGTCTTTGTGAGAGTTCATATTTAGAGGTTAAAAAGCATGGGGGACAAAATGTTGAAGTTTTACAAAACGATTGCCATGATTGATACAGTCCAATGAGGCATCTAAGAAACACAGAAACACAGTGGAGGTCTGCTCTTCCTTACTTACGCTTTCAGAGCATAGATGCACATATTTACTCTGTTTACTTTTAAACCCAAACTGCTCGTCAGTGGTGACATTGTATTCCTGAATCTATCCAGGAAAATTATTTTTAAAAATTTGGGTATGACACTGGGGTAAGGGTACAAGCCAAACAGACTGCATAAAACAGGGCGATGAACTGTGGGAGCAAGTGATCCCACAATTCTTTGACAGGCACATTTCATATGTTCTGCTGTGGTTTGATCCAGGTCACACGCTTTACTGATTGATAGTTTCTTCCTGGCTTCAATTACTTTATCAACTGTGATTACCACATTGTCGGTGGGGACATTTTGAATACTAAAATGTCCGCTTTTTACACGAATATATAGGTCACTGTAGTGCTTTCTCCATAGCTCTGCACTGTTGCTGGGCCTAGTAACTCCTTCAATGCAGATCAGTAGAGACTTTAGATTCTTCACCCAGACATCTTTCCAAAAATCTACCACCTCATTTTCCAACAGTTTTTGAGCCAGGGAATCAGCTTTGTTCAGTCTGTTTTTATATATCGTACACCATATATTAGTTAAGTTTCTTGAGCTCATATTTAGGGACAGTCCTTGGTTTGCCAGCAGCAACCCAGGTCACTCTAGCCTTCTGGTGGCATTTCCTTACATGTTCATTACTTTAAGATCAGACACTTTGCTGTTTAAACAGTTTTTTTTTTTTTTTTTGCCGAGTGGAATGCTTGAATTGTCCAGCATACCAATTCAAAGAATTAATTGAACTGAATGCATCATACCTATCATACATGCTACACAGATAAAGCATTGTAAGGGATGGGAATATTTCAGACAAATATTGATAGTACTGTAGAACACCTTCTGTAAGGTAAGCCCAGTCCACTTTTCCATCAATGGCATTGTCAACATCATGTGTGAAAGCAGGTAGACTCTCAACAGCTATTGTAACAGAGACCAGCAAGTTTATTTGT
This sequence comes from Craterocephalus amniculus, assembly GCA_036024015.1. Taxonomy (NCBI): domain Eukaryota; kingdom Metazoa; phylum Chordata; class Actinopteri; order Atheriniformes; family Atherinidae; genus Craterocephalus; species Craterocephalus amniculus. The sequence continues at coordinate 7,271 of JAVQJG010010767.1, forward strand.
ATAGCACATTTCATGTACAGGGCAATTCAGGGTGCTTTACATAAAACATTACAAGCTTAACAGCAGCGTTCAGAAGTAGAATTAAGAGGAATAAAAAACAAAGATTTAACAACAAGATATTAAACAACAAAAGAAAAGTAATCGTCAGAGAAAATAAGTTATATTATTTGTTTTCTGAGAGCTTGTTCCACATTCCAAATTTCTGGCCTTGTTGGTGGTTTCTAAGTTAGCCGTCTGAAACTGAGTACCGACTTTTAATGTTTCTCATTTGCTCTAAAAACTTTGATTTCATTTTTGTCTTTGTTTCAATGGTGATCATCGAATGGAGATGAACAAACAATGGTCACTATGTTTTGCTGCATTTCACACTAACATATTATTGAATAGATTCACTCCAGCTGAAGTTATTTGATCATCTTAAAGTCTTCTAAGGAGCAGAAATCAACACGATGAACCCTGATGCAAAGTTGCAAAGCCAAAAGGTAGGGGAAAAAAACTTTTCTAAATAGTGAAATGTAAATTCTGTCTGACTGCTTGATTATAAAAAGGTATCCACAAGTTTATGATTTTAAAGACTTTTCATGTCTAATCTTCCGCTTGCTACTAGACAAATGTCTGTAAATTTCTTCCATGTAGTCTTAATTATCCAAGGTGATTAAGCACTGTGAAAGACTTTCCAAATGCAGTCATTATGGCACATTCAAATTCAATCTACTAGCAGGCAAAGGCTATTACAGCCAGCATAGATTTTGATTACTGATTATATGCTTGGATGTCTTTAAATCTTTCCCTCACATTACTCCAGAAAATTGTAGGGGGGGAAAGGTAATCTTTTATCAGGATGCATTTATTGTTACTTCTGTCTTTTTACCTTTCTGAGAATATGGCTCCTGTTGTCTTTGGGATAATGGATGGAAAATAGGTTTATCTGGATTTTGTGTATGTATGGGGGCAGTGTGCATCTGTATTCTGTCCAGTGGAGCTTCAATAATGAGGGAGCTATCCTGAAATTGCACCTATATAGCCCTGAGTAATACAAGGAAGCCCAGGTTAGACCGAACAATACCCACCAGCTAGGATGCTTGACAGTGAAACAGAAAAAGTGTGACAGAAAACACAGCAGGAATGCAATGCAGAACTGAGAATCAACAGGATCCACTATAATGCCTGCTGACCCTCTTTAGATGCTGGTGCAAATACTGGCAGAGCACCGAAAGTCATGATCAGCCACAGTCTGAACATGCACAGCAATAATCTAAGGATGAGTGGTTTTTCGTGGTCCAGCAGTGCCTGATTTAAATAACTTTGCGGAAATCAAATTTTTTAATCAGAACCAATCATCTAAGGTGAGGCAGCATTTTGGGGGTGTTTGATGAACATGTAAATAATTTCAACATCTAAAAGATGATACTTGAACAACTAAGCTCTGTATCTAAAAGCATTCTACTCTATCACATTTTATGGAAGGACATACAAAAACCACAGTCACTATCCATATAACCTGATACACACTCTCAGAGGTCCTGGCAGTCTTTGATGTAGCACAAAAAATAGACTCATAATACAGGAATTTCATGCCAATTTAGAGATACTCTTGTCCTCGTCTGCTGATTTGAAGGTTATTAGGGATGATTGTAATAGCGGAAGGAAATAGGGACAGTGTCTCTGTGCTATATGTATGTCTGTAGATCGGCAATACAGGCTCCAGTTTTGGCAGTCCAGCCTAAAAATAAAAGTAACCCTTATTTATTTCCATTTTCTCCTGTCAGGAAAAATATTGATTATAGCACCACAAAACAAAAAAAAGGAAGTGCATTGACACAAATCTTGGGAACTTTATTGAGAAACTAGTTGGAGGTAATCATTTCCAAAGAAATATGTGCTGTTCAAATCACATGTAATCTAAGCTGCAGTGCTACAAGCCAGTTATCTTCATCCCTGGCTTTAGCAGGCCCATATTTTCCTGCTGGAATCACATGGAAACACAAAACCAAGTTCACTGCACTAATCCCATTTTTGCATTTAATCACTCACCACTACAGAACGCTCAATGCATCCTGGCTTCAGAAGAGTTTGCAAAAAAGGAAAAAACAAAACAAAACACACACACACACACAGAAAAAAAAATAAGGAAGTTGAACACCACTCTGCAGCACACGCAGCTCAGGGGAGAAGGGCTTGGCTGAGCAATCGCTGATACTTCTCACATACGCGTCTCATTAGCATGTCTGCCTGCCTGCACAGACATTAAATGCAGAGGAAGCACAACCTGGGCTTCATCGCTTTGTTTATAACACAAAGGTGGTGTCTGCGCACCGATTCCCTCACTTCATTCGCTGCAGACAACATCAGGCTACCTGTTTTGCATTCACATGGTTTTAATTGCCAACTAGGATTCGGAATTCTGACCCATAATTTCTGTTTTCAGCTGCTTGTTAGCCATTTTTCTTTTGTGCCTTCCTCTTATATAGATCTGTTGTTTTATTCTAGCTCATCAAAGCGTTCACAGAATGCTGTCCGCAAAATGAACAGAGACATTTATGTTCCAGGGTGCCATGTTGAGTGTTGAGTCCATGAAATTGAATGAGAGGTGAGTGAATTGTGTTAATGCGGTAGTATGTTCATTCCAGACTATATCTAACACAGGTTTTCACCAGCTACTTAAAAACAAGCTGAAGATAAAGTAAAACAACTCAAACAGATGCATTTTTTGTGGATACTTCATTTTAAGAAACTGCATGACTGTTTTGTAACTGAGAAAATGCTGTGGCATTCACCCTGAAAAGTGAAAATGACAGAGAAGTTCAAAGTCATGGCTGAAACAGTGCAGAAATGACTACTTCAGAAGTACAGATAAAATGATTGTTGCATTAACGGCAGCAATCTACAGCAATATCCAACTGGTAAACAATGGGAAGAACAGCACTCAGCTTGAGATAATCAATAATTCAGTGTAATATTTATGGGGAAGAATAGGCTCTGACTGTGTTCTGCAAACATTACCTTACACTTCAAGTCGAAATGAAAGAATTCGTTAAAACCAAGATTTTCTCAATGTTAATGGTCTGATCGGAGTATTTACAATCCACAACAGCGGCAATCAGAATAAACAAACAATTGAAGCAAGGAACATCTAATTAGTGATGACACACCTAAACACACTGGCTGTGATAGCATGCTGATTACCAACACATCAATGTATCACAGTCAGACTTCTCTCTGCACGGTCCTCCCTCACTTTGACACTTTCCTGATAAAATGATGACTCATTCATTCATCCACGGCTCCCTCAAACACATATTAACACCGTGCCGTTGCGCTATCCTTCTTCAGTTATTGGGGTTTCACACGGGTTAATCCACCAAAGGTTTTTGTTGCAAGGCTGAGAGCTTGTAATAGGATCTTGGAAAGTATCTTGATGTGCAGTAACACAGAGCTTTCAACTTTTATGAAACATGATGTACCTCAGTAAATCATCTTAATGGATACAGCCGGATAACAAAAGGGATCACACTTGTTACACGTTTGCCAAAAGTAAAATTAAGCTGCTGGCTGTTGATGTTGGATTATGCTATCCTGTGATGTTAAATGAAGTGCGGGAGTTACTGTGCTAGGTGAAAGAAAGTAAAGGAACATAAGAGAATATTACTGCGTATTAGCTTTATCCAGCATTTGAGGCTACTTTGTGCTCCTGGGTATTTGCATATGAGGACCGCAGAACATTGTAGTAGAGATTTATTACCATCAAACTACAAGGGCCTGTCTGTTTAATTTAATCACCGCTCATAAATTGATTAAAAAAATGTTGCAAAATTGATGGCCTAAAAAAAAGAGATAGATTTGAACTAAATTGAGCTTTGTGATTTGAGTCTTATGCATCATCTTGGTGGCGACATGCATGAAAGAAAGGGAGTAATGCTGCCTTCATATTTATGGTAAATACCAAAAACCGACGACGGAATTGCACATGAACACCCACTCATGTCATAATTTCAACTGGGAAACTGGAAAAATCTTATGATACCCGAACTGCCGAGATGAGATCAATTTTGACCTTTCAACATGGCGGAGAGCAGCGAGATGATTGTGTTTGGTAAATATTACGTTATGCTAAATGTTTTCTGCTGCTGTTTGTATCCTATTCAATGCTGTTGCATACATTCGTTTATATAGTATCTCCATTCAAACTTGTGTCATTTTTTAAAAAAATTTATTTTTTGTTCTCTTTTTGTCCACCATGTTTATCTTCACAACAACATGAAAAGCACTTGAACACAATGCACTGGTAATTTCCACTTTACAG
>JAVQJG010010769.1:0-26678 GCA_036024015.1 Craterocephalus amniculus
ATTTCAGTTGATTTGTAATGAATACACAATGTATGACATTTCATGTTTTTTAATTGCATTACAGGAAATAAAGAACTTTATCACAATATTCTAATTTTCTGAGACAGACCTGTATACCATGACTGTCCTTGACAGCATGTCCTACCTTCTCTCCATAGCCTCTGTCCTTAGTCATCATCTCCCGTAGCGTTTGCAGGACTTTGATGCACAGTCTCTCCTCATTTTCCTCCAGCAGCTGCTTGGTATGCTTGATCAACCTGCACATGCACGTGAGTCCTTAAGTCTCACTTTTACTTCAGAAATCAAACCGTTACCTTAAACTACAGCTGCATTGCTTACTTGCATATAAAACCTCCGCTCTCGCACTTTTTGCGCGAGTCTGTATTTTCAGGAAAGAGCAGCTCAGGCCTATGCAGCACATCCACCAGAACCGACAGCTCGGCCTGGACTAGCGGACGTAAACGGTCCTCAAGAGCTGACACAATGTCCTTCATTACAGACATATGAGAGAGAATAAATAAAATAAAAAAGATCTTTAATATCATAGAAGTCAAATTGTATGAATAAATCCAAACAAGCCGTACCTGTAGCCTTTCTATTATGTTTCTGTAGTCCCGTGACGTGGTGATTACAGATTCTCTGCGGGCTGCGTTGCGAACAGTGAGTCTCCAACTCATCGCCGTTTTCTGCACGATGTTATTGGATTTCACAAACAAGCTGTTCACTTGGTTGTCCAGGTCTACTGGGATGGCTATTGCTCTGCTTTTAGCTGAGGGGTACACAAAGTGAAGCATTTACGACCGATTTATAGTTTAAAACGAGGAATTGCAAGAGAGAGGTTGATCTTACCGACATCAGAAAGCACTTTGATACAGTTTTCAACAGAGCCCTTCTGGACTGGGATCAACCAGTGACAATGGTAGACCCTGAACACTCCCTGCAGCAGCTGTACAAAGACTGGCTGTCTGGTCTGGGAGAGGGATACAGGAGAAAACAAAGAGAAACTTCATGCTATCATTCTCCTTTTAGTTAAAATTCATGTCTCTTGTCCTCAAAGAAGTAGAAGGGTTCCCAGCATGAAAGATACCAGTCTCTCCTCCATAGCACCAACAGTTTGGACCACACCTCTTCAAGCAGTGCCACAGCCATGAGAAAATGAAAGTACACCCTCTATCAATTCTGAAAGTTATTGGATCTTTCATGGTCTCAAAACGAGATAAGCACAAACTCAGATGAACATCAACGCAACATGTCACACTGTATCATAACTTATTCAGTAAAAAAAAAGAAAACAAGCTGAGAGAGAAAAATATGAATCATAGGATTTAGTGGCTTGTAGAAACAAATTTAGCAGCAATAATTAAAATAATTGTTTTCAGTATGATTTAATCTGTCTCTCTCATCACCGTGGAGGAATTTAGGCCCATTCCTCTTTGCAACGTTGCGTCAGTTCATTGAGGTTTGTGGCATTTGTTCAGACACAGCTCTATCATGGTTCTGCTATATTTCAGCCAGGTGAAGGTGTAAGCTTTGACTGGTTCATTGCAACTCCTTAACATCTTTTTCCACTTCCTTTTCTGTCATACAATGGCAGATTTGCTGCAGTGTGTGGATTACATTGGGCTGTAGAATACTTTGGAATAACAGGGTAGATCATGACTTTTATGACTTGTTTTTTGTAAAAAAACAACTTTGCTTTCATTATGTAAGAAGAAGCAACTTTATCCTCACCAACTTTGATTTTGACAGAGCACTTAGACAAACACTGAACTTCAACATTCAACATGCTAACTGAGACCTGCAGAGACTTAGGTGGAACTCTTTTCATTGTCTTTAAGCTTTGCATGTTCTGACCTTGCGGTGAAGTTGCTGGTATTGTATGCTTTGCCCAGGAAAGATTGGTGAGTGAATAATCTTTCTCATTGTAGAAAAGGGCAACGCCTTTCCTCTTTGACACTTATCCAACACCTAAATGCTCCAGACCAGTGAACTAGTCATGCTTACATTTGATAATGATTTACGTGTATTTGATCACCAGGACCTGGCTGTGCTTAGACTTTTAATTAATTCTAAAAGCAGGAAGAGTTTACTAGTTTTTCCTTACACTGTACCTGGTTTTGTTGTTGCATCAACATTTTTCTTTTAAAGGCCAGGCAAAAACCAGATGTTTTTATAAAATTTTATTTCTAAGTCCTGTTTAATAAAACCATAAAACTGAAAGAAGATGTACTTTCTTTCTGATGACTGTTTACATAAGCTGGAATGACAGAACCTGTGATAAGACCATCATGCTGACTCAGTAATACTACTGGATACCCATCAGTCCCAGACATTTGCCCAAACCTCACCATTGCACTGACATTGACATTGCACTTATTTGAATCACACAAACACCAAATAAACCATTAATGGCAAGGTAAAAAATAAGTAAAAAATTGCAACATCCCAGGATAATGCTTGACACCAAACTCTGTTTCCCTGCAAGAGAAATTTGCAAAAAATACCTGGAATATTTTTCTCAGCAGAGGAGCCTGTAGTGAAGCACATAAGAAGTGAGGAAATAAAATATAATCATAGAAAAAAAAAAACAGGATTTAGACATTTAGATATTCCAATTAAAAACTAGGTATTTCTGATAGTAGTGCTGGCTATGTGCTACTTACTGCACTATAAAATAAAGCAAATCATTTTAAGAAAACATCTTCCAACAAAGACAAGATCACAGATCAGAACTGCTCCTGGAGTAAAACTGTTGTCGGATTTTCTTAAATATATGAAGAAATAAAGAATATAAAGGGAAAAAAATTAGATTAACTTTATGTGTAAAGAATGTTTCTACTGTATGAACTATTTAAAGTTTGCTTTTATCTTACTTTTATCTCTGACACCAAAATTCTAACAGTCACAGTCACAACTATAGATTGAAGGCTAATAATATAATCAGAAATAAAAAATGAAAGGAGATTACATTATTCTTGTTAAAAAGATAAAAATAGAAAAACAAGAGACAAGCAAAAATTTCTGGTATGCTTGAGAAGAGACAAACCTTTTCACTTAACAATCCCTCATCTGTTTCATGTCTCTTTCTTAGAAAGCCACCACCCACCACTGTTCACACTCTACCAGTGAATGAAAACTTGAAATGTTTAAAGTCAAACATCATTTTGTTTTGATGTGCCTATAAAAGATGATTAGTTGTATGTATTTCATGATAGATAGATACTGAAATCCAGAAAGAAAAGTAGCTGCTCTGTGTGTTCCTGCACATCACACTGCATATTTGTTTAAAAATATAAAGAGTTCTTGACTAACTTGCAGGTGGTACTTTAAGGCTGGTGATAAAGTCTTCTGACTAGATGCATGTGTATACAATGAGTCTAGAAGTCACCGAAATAAAACTAGTATGATGGTAAATATTTCGCTCATTTACAGTTATAAACTGCTGCATGGTAGCAATGCTTTAGCTGTATAGTATATAGTCAATAAGATGAGTACCTGCAGGCTTGTGCTCTGATCAGAAAAAGGCGAGCTGAAGAAGGTCGTTACGATGCTCATGACCGTTTCGGTCACGTAGCGCTCCAGAATGGTGTCTGCATGCTTGCGGTCACTTGTGTTGTTGCACACCTTAACACAACAGGAAAAACAAATCAAATCCATTTACCAGGGATGTGATTATCACTTTAATAGCAAACATGACACTCCTTACCCTGCAAATGTCAACTAGGAAGTTGTCAAAGAGTTTCCACATGTGGTTGGAGGTGTAGATCTCCTTCATCTCCACCTCAGTGTCCACATAGCAGTGGTTGAGGAAGTTGATATAAGCGATCTTCACCTGAAAGATTCAAGTTCATTCAAGTCAGATGTAACAGAAAATTAGGATTAAAATTTCCATTTCCAGTTAAATCACAGTTGTCATTTGATGGGGGAATTTATTAGAGCACAGTAAAATAAAACTTTGGGCATATTGTCTCTCATAGATGTGAGCTCACCTCAGGGATACAATCCTCATGGGTCACCACCCGCACTATGTCATCTAGAGGTAACAAGGAGTTACACTTTATCTCCGTATAGACATTCTTGCCCTCCGTGCAGACAGCCAAAAGCTCCACCAGGTGAATGTGGTACATCAGCGGGCTGCTCTCATCCATGCGATCACGCTCCGATCGCATCATCTGGACCAGAGTCTGGAAGGAAGCGCGATCATTGTAGAAGACCAGAACATCTTCTCCAGCATTCACTAACTGTGGAGAGAAGCCAATTTTTCATTAGGATAAACGGTGTGCCATGAACCGAGACACACACGGAGAGCAGCGGTGCAGAAACAAGGCACGACCTCGGCCATGACGATGTCCTGACACTTTTTAATGAACTTGTTCTCTGCTTTGACGATGGTCTGTAAGAACTTGAGGTACTGCACGTTGCGGCCGTGCGTTTCAATGCAGTGGACAAAGTGTTGAACCACGCGCTCGTTGATCTCACTGCAAAGCTGGAAGTTGTTCATGAAGATGTGCTGCATGGTGATGGCTTCTAAAATCTAAACAAATGGAAAAAAAAGACAGGAGATGCAGAGTGGTGAGTTTCCTTTGAAGTAAAACTGTGGGATTTTCTGGCATGCTGCATGGTAACAGAGGACATGTCACCCCTGGATTGAGGAAAAGATTGATGTGCTTGTGAAGTAGGGCTTGGTTTTGTTGGTTTCCTGCACAGAAGTTCTGCAGAAACTGATGAGCTAGCTTCATGATATCCTGCATGCGCAAATCTTCTCCCTGGAGAAGAAAACCACAGAGGAGAGGGATTATTCACATACAGTTGAGTGCAAGTCTTCAGCTAGCCCAGATTTCCTTTTATAGTCTTAGAAACAGGGAATATAATAGGAAATACAAAATATACGGCTAAAACATATTTTGGTGCAATGCCAGTGAAACTGAAAGTCAATATTTGGTCTTTATCTTTTAGTTTGTGAAAAGACTCAGAAAGTTTGAAGAATGTTGCTCAAGACTACTTTAAAGCTTACACAAAAGTGTGTAAACATGTAGAGATAAAAACAAGTCAGTGAGGTCCATTTGTACCTTTTCATAGGGGATCTGTAGCAGCTCAAGAACCACAGCATGTGCCCCCATATTCCTCAGAAGCCGCTGCTGCTGTTTCCTGCTCTTCCTTCCTGACAGACCCTCTTGGACACATAACCTACTGAGACGCAGCAAGATCTAAGAGGGAACCATGAGCAAAGAAAAGGAAAAAATACAACATATTAGGGTTTAAATGCTTGGAAATCCAAAAAACGTTTGCAAAAAAGAAGATTTGACCAACTTTTGCACTGGTAGGAATATTATTGGTCTTATAAGATTACCTCCTTGACAACCCTGTAGTTGTAACTGCTCGTAGTTTCTGCTTTCTTTGGTTTGTCTGCGGCTTGTGAGTCCCCCTGCAGATGACGATATGAAGTGTTTTAATATTAAATTTCTACAGATTGCAGCATGCAGTTGCAGGCTCTTCGGTTTGTCTGTCATGAAGTAAAACTCAGTGCACCTTTTTACGTTCTGGCTCAGCAGCAAGCGCTTCTCCTGCATCCATGCCCTCATCTGGCCCTTGTCTCTTATACACCCAAAGCTCAGACTTCTCCACGATAGAACGCAGTTGGTCCAGGTCGGACTTTATTTGCTTGTAATTTTCCACATCTTGGCTGGTGACCAGCAGCTGTACCTGTTAAGACACAAAGGCGTTGCTTTGCTAACTATAACTATGCAGGCTCCACAAAATGTATTTGTCCAGTTCTTTATTTAAATATTCATGAACAGGGGGTTGAACAGGCGGTAGAAGAGTGCCTCAGTTTCTTTGATCATGTATGACGATTACTGTATTTAAATGTTTTCTACTGTATTTATTGCGTGTAAAAGTTGGTGATCTTGTTAAAGAAAGTGGTAAGTGCAATGATTTCTGGAGTTTAGCTGCCTTTAGCTTATATACCTGTTTAAATGCCTGCAGGACCTCCTGTCTCTGGCTGAAATGCCTGAAGAGCAGGTGCAAAGCTCTGGACACCAGAGGAGGATAGTCATGCATGGTCAGGTGGAGCAAAACCCTCAAAAATGTACGACCGCCGTGATCATCCAGGTCCAGAGGGGTGTTTTCTTCACTACACACACAGATAATACACACTCAAATAAAATAACATCATCTCTTCTTTCATTCTGAATCATTCTGAATAAAAACTGAGATTACCTTCCACCAAATATGCCCTCCGCCTGCTCCTCTATGTGCTCAAAATCCAAAGCACCTGCAGGTGTAAAAACAATACTGGTAACTATCACGAGTCACTCTGTTGGCCCCACTTTATGAGCCATATAATGTGTCCAGAGGTAAAACTGACCAGGCATATTACTTGGACCTTCCACAACTCCTGTTATTGATAATTCACTCTGGGAATTACTCTCATCAAACTCCCTCTTAAAGATACACAGCAGGCAGGAGATTCTGTAGTCCAGACGGACATTCAGGATGAACTGCAGGGCAGATCAGAAAACAGCACACATGCATGTATTGAGCATTTTGACACGGTTGCTGTATGTTTTACATGAGCGTGATATTGTACGTCCTTCACCTGAAGGATCTCGATGATCTTTAGCTTGGTGTCCATCACCAGTATGTCCTGCTTCTCCGGTTCCACCTGGGTCTTCACTGCTCCTCCACTCGCGCTGCTGGCTGAAGTCGTAGGAAGGAAGCCGCCTCCTCTTAGGACAACCTGAGACATCAGCTCTCCTACGCCGTGAATGGACCTCATCACATTGCTACCTGGAAGCACAGAGACACATGCAGAAACGTGCAGATCCACAGAATCCTGTCCTTCTCTGGCCAGTCGGGACATTTATACCTTTACTCTCCTCTCCTTTGTCCAGCTTGTTAAAAGGAAAAATGTTGTTTACATGGACACAATCTAAAATAGCCAGTAGGATCTTGGTCAGTCTGAGCAGGTCACTGAAGTTGTAGAAGCCAAAATAAATCAGGTTTCTGGCCAGATTTACCACCTGAACAAGGAGAATAGAAGCATTTCTCAGGTTTACTGATTTTATCTTCAACGTGAGGTAAATTAAAAACTTTCAAGACGGACCTCAAATGTCAGCTTGTTCTTCTCTTTGTCTGCAAAAGGAAAGCTCTGACAAACAACATCTCTGAGGTAGTTTTCCACAAACTCCATGGTTTGTGAGAATCGCTCCTTAATTTCATCTTTGGATGTTCCATCATTGTCATAGCTGAGGATCAGAGGACATTTAAGCAAATAAATACACAACCTAAAAGAAATACAAAAACAACACAAAAGAGTTTGCCCATTGTCTCACTCGTCAATAGAGATCTCTGAGGGGATCTCTGACCACAGCCGGGCGTATTTGACCGGTGTAACCTGCTCCTGGGGGTCTCGATCCACGTGCATGTGCAGCATCATTCGACAGAAAGAGGCCCGCAGGTCATATGGCAGGTCTTCATCTGACATACATCGCAAGATCAGGTCAACATCCAGCTGGCCGGAGATCTTGTTAATTGCCAGATATTGTCTGTCCAGGCACATCCTGGCAAACAGGTTCAGCTGGTACCTGAAACATTTACACGCAAGATAATCCGGACTTCAAACACCTGATTTTCCTAAGTCACCAAATGTGGATAAACTGTAACAATCATCATAGAGACCGCAGGGTGCATTGATTACCTGTAGTAACTGATCACTTCCTTGTCCTCCTTCTGGCCTTCCTTGGCATCCTGAGCCAGCTCCCTGATGCTTTTACTACGGATCTCCTTATTGCTGTCCTTCCAGAACAACCACACCTCCTCCTCGTCCTCCTCTGACTCAACAGAGTTTTCCCCAAGTGCCACTCCTTCAATCTCAAACCTTGAGAGCACCAGTCTGCAAAAGGAAAACATAAAACACTACTTTTCCTTTCTAATAATTATGCAAAATAGTTAATAGTTACATTTTATTAAAAGATTCATACCAGGCCCAATATTTTTTTAAAGTAAATAATTAGTTCAGTTAGGAAATACATGAAATTCAAAGTGTTTGTTGGCATGCTCCAGATGAGGAAGGAGGAAGACTTACTTAGTTTCTATAAGGATGTCTGCATTTGCTGGGTCCAGAACAGCATTGCAGATGAGCTCCTGTGTCACAGGGATGGATTTATTCATTGACACACACAAATCTGACAGGTAGTCCAGGAACCTGCACATAAAAGACACACACACAAAAATTCTCAATTCAATCACCCATGACTCAAAAAAATAAGATGAATTTAAACTGTAGACTTGTCTGTCTGAAAAAACCCTAAAATCCTTTGGAGTGTTGTCATGTGCCACTGCCACGTGTAATGGCAAGCAAACGATTACAACAGACTTTCATCAGATCACCAGATGGTCCGTTGTGACATACAATAACATCACAAGGAAAACACACACTCGCACACACAAACCTGGGCTCACGGTTTTTGCGGACCAGGCTCACAAACGTGTCGATCTCTGCAGCAGTGATGTGCTTCTCCAGCAGCTTGCGGTTGTTATGGAGCAGAGCTGTAATTGTGTCTTCTGCCAGGACATCATAGCCAATCTGTTTCTGCATGAAGCGAAACTGTTTGGCGATATACTCCTGCAAGAAAGACAGACATTCTGAGCCCACATATGCAAACACGAGGCACATGCACGCTGCATAACATGTGTTTTCACATGCATAACCCTCATGCTCCCTCCAGAAGGCATGACCATCTAAACTATGACCCAATATTTTTATTGACCAACGTCTTTGCTTCTTGATTGTCTCATACAAAACAGTGGAGCATGATGTTATGACCCGGGATCATATTCACTGCAGTTTAGTTCAGTTTATTCATAAAGTTCTGTAAAACCAGCTGCAGCTGAACAAAGTGATGCACATTAAGTCCAATAAAAACACCAAATAATAAAAACTAAAACACAGGAGATGAATAAAAATAGATGAAACACAATAAAATAAAATAAAGTTAAAATAGACAAAAGGCACAATAAAACAGATAAAACCAAATAGGATCAGGTCTCAGGTGGGTTGAAAGCCATTAAGTTAAAATGAGTTTCAACATATTAAGGAGAAATTATTGTCATTGTTGATATGTTGTGCCATCGTTCGTTTTCCAGGAGTGCCCAGCAATTCGATTGGGTGCTGATGCTGTATCCTTAAAATTGGCATCAGTCTGTGCCAGTGATGGACTCCAGCTCCTTCCACGCAAACAGACTGAATAATCTGAATAATGAGCGATGTTTAAAGTGCTGTAACAGTGCTGTAACAGATTTTTACATGCCAGGTAGCTTTAGGAGTTCAGGGAATCAGGTATACATATTTTTTCTCCTTTTGTTTTGCTGCAGGCACGGAGGTTTCTAAATCTGTTTTAAGGCCATGCTCACCATGACATCGAATCCCTCTTTAGTAAATATTGCAATTAATAATCACTGATAAACTCCCTGGTACGTACGGGACTGCAAGAACTTGTTTGCAAGTGGGGAGAGAGGAAGAGTCACTCGGTATGTTAATCTTGTTAATCTTTGGGTGTAACTATGGTGACAGTGGATAAAAGGGGTGTTTACAAAATACTTAAAAAATTATCAATAAAGCTATTGGGTTTGACAGAAATGCATTAGAACACTGGCTCTGTCGTTGTATCAAAGGAAAATTGGATGATATGATTTAGCGGATGAGTTTTACAGTCCATGGTGGACAGGACATTCAGTTGCATTATGCACACTTGTATGACAACACTGTTGCAGCACAATATTAGCTTTTACTGTATTCATTTAGACAGGGGAAAAAAAACTTTTTAAATCTGCAGTGGCACAAATACTTTTGTCACACGGTGCTGACGTTTACAGGAAAAGTTAAAGGCCTGATAAACTCCACCTGATTCTTGCGGTAATCCTGCTGAGAGTGACGTAGGACCCTGTAACACAGGCGGCATATGTGTCTGAAGGGTGCATGACGCTGGTCAGCCAGCTCCTCCAGTCGCAGCATGGGCCCATCCCCGCTGTCTGTGAACGGCGCCTGCAGCAGCTTGAAGATCTGAATGCAAGGATAGTGTTGTGACATTTGAAACCATATTGAGGCTGAAGACGCAGGAGCATGCTGACTCGAACAGCAGACGTGGCATTTGTGCCATTTCAGCATAGTTACTGGGTATTTCAGTGAGGCTCATAAAAGTTCACGGTGACCGGGGAATGTTATCTAAAGTGTGGTCAACATGTTACTTTTGTTACAATGGGACATTACCTGTTTGAGAATATTCTGTTCTCTCATGAGCTTCTGACGCTCCCTGTTGGGTCTGTTAACCATGATCTCCAGAACATCCTGTCCATTGTTGGGAATGTCCACCACAAAGAACACCAAATCCTCCAGAAGTTTCGTAACAGCTCTGATTGGATGTGAAAAACAGAAAACAAAGAAAAAAAACAAACAAAAAAAACCACAGGGAACAAATACATGAATACTTTGTTTCCAGAGAAATATACATTCTTGCCCCACAATGTATTTATACCTCCTTTCATTCTGTGTGATGGTGCCTTTTTCCAGCTTCCCAGCAATAGATGCTAGCACTTTACTGGCATCGTTGGCAAAGTCAAGGTCTCTCACTTCGGCCGGGGAGACGGGCACAATGGCAAAAGCTTCTTTGTCCTCTTTTTGTGCAGATGTACCAATCTAAGTTAAGAAAAAAAATACAACTTTGTCAATTTTTTAAAGCAATACATGATATTTTTGACTGTTTATTATGTGCTTCCAAACCATTAAGCTGCACCCGTGCAAGATCCAAAACACAAAACTTACTTCTCAGCAATGAAGGACTTCCACAATTTAAACTGAGAATTTTAACTCAGAATATTGAACTTCACAATTAACAACTGACATACAAATTACAGGTAGTAAAAACATCCCTTACACGTAGCATTACAGGTTTTTCCTCCTCTTTGTCGATTGGCTGGTTGGTACTGTGCACCCATGTGTTGGTGCACAGGTGTCTGAGGCGTACATACGAGTTTCTGAAAGGAAATTAGAAATTTTATTCAAAAGGTTTCTACATTTGCCAACAGGTTTTAGATACATTAAATGCAATGTTTGAAATTAAACATTTTCTCAGTTAATGTATTATTTTAATATATATTATGTATTATGTCTTATTACATTACAAGCTGAAATTATTACATTTTTAATGGGACTAAACATGGCAGCCAAATAATCAACAGATAGCATGACGACTTATTACATTAATGGCAAACGTTTATGACAAAAGCTAAATAATCTTATTACATTGTCAACCATTTATTGCTTCATTACATTTAAAATGATTAAATCATTTGACTTTATTGCATTATTAATTGTTGAGAATAACACATGCCCCCCATTAGGTGCGCTCTATGAGGCAATCACAATGATGAGCAGGCCCAGCTGATGCTGGCTTTGTGGAAGATCTGAATTGCTTTCTGGAAGTAAAGATGGTGACATCTTCAGTAAGAGAAACTGTTCAACTGGTTAGTATTCATGCTGCAAATGTGGGACAGCAGTAACTATATAGAGACAAAAAAGAAGTTGAAAGTGCAAATTTGATGAAGACGACCTTTGAGCTTCATGAAAAACCCAAAAGGGAAAATATCTCTCGCTGCAAGATAGAAGATCAGATTGCGTCAGCAAGAACAGCCCTTTCACTGTTACAGATGGAAATGATAAGATTATAGCGTCATATTTAAGTATTACAGCAGGGTTCTAGTCCACAAAATACTAGATAAAGACATGTATGTGCATTTGTTCAGTGGTGCAAAAAGCCACAAGCAGAGGTGTACAGTGGAGTGAAAAGCAATATTGCCAGAGTTGTGCATGGCTATATCATCAAGTATTCTTATTTTAGTAAGGAGAGTGTGTACAGTATGGCATTCACCAAATCCACAGTACAAGTCTGAATACTTGAAGAGAAATGGGGGCTCCTGGGTGAGAGTTTGCTGGCATTGTCAGAAGGACTAACTGAAAATGATGAAGGAAATTCAACAAGTAATCATCCAATAGACAATAAAAAATGTGGATGGTGTGTTTTGGCAAGTTTAAATTATGTGGAAGATTCTAGATAGTCCTGTAAGACAGTGTTCTTCATCGGGAAAATGACAGAAGCAAATAAAATACATACTTTTGGGTAAAATGATGAGTTATATTCTTTCGGCAGAGGGTAAAACATCAAAGGTTTTTGTGGCACCAACATTCTACTCAGACTTTGTGTTTTTCTTTTCATTTCAGATAAGCATCTGTAAATCACCTAAAACGTTGACATTGGTTCATCTTAAAAGCTTCTTGAAATGCTCGCATGAGATAATGTTTGTCATTTATGTGTTACCCGACTGTTTTAAGACGAGTCAGACCTCACCTTACTTGCACAGTAGTTCAGACAGATATGACTGTGCCATCCTCAAACAATGACCCAATTTCTGCAATTCATCGCTAGTCATATCCTTATCTCTGGCATCATCATAAACATGAGTTGAGCCTATATAACCAGTATCTTTACACTCCTATTTTAGAAATATATCAGTGTGATGTAAAATACTGTGGAATTCCCCCATTTGCACTGAGTCAGTTATTTGCTTTTCAGTGCAAAGAGAGACAGACCAGGAACCAGACCATATATTCTCTGTAGTCAAGCAATAACAAAATATCTGACTCATCTATAACATGGCTTTCCTACCTGGGCACAAGTGAGTCTCCCCCTCTTAAGGTGGTAGGGTCAAGCTCAAATATGGAGGAAATGTCATTTCCGTCTGGAACCGACACAAGCGTGTACATGACTTTATCTTGGACATTTCTCAAACGGGCTCGTAGGACTTCTTGCTCTGAATCAAGCTGGGGGAAGACAACATGTTGGTTCTGATTAGAAATTAGTTGCACAATTTAAAAATACATCTTAAAAAGAAGCATCGTCATGGCAGCAGTAAAGAAAGGCTAAATTCAACCAGCTCCTTGTTTCATAAGCATAATTTTTCTCATCAAATTTTCACAGTCATCATAAAAAGGTAAATAAGCTGATACTAGGCTGAAACTAATGAATTTGCTTCATATTTCTTCTTTCAGAATTTCTACAATTCGCATTTATATGATTTGCATTTGATTTGAGCAAGTTTTTTTGTCTTCCCACTACTTCCTTTTTGTTCTTATATAGATATTCATATCAGTATAGATAATTGTGATGACATTAAGCAATGCCCTTTGCCATATATCCTGGCTCCTCCCTTGGTTTAGCAGATGTTATAAAGTTAGCATTGAAAAGACGGTGAACTGAAGCAACTATTTATGTATTGAGGAAGGATGAATTCACTAATGATATGATGGATAACAATGGCATGAATAGACTATATTTATAGACTATATATGCAAGCAAATTCACTGACCGGTAGATTTTAATGATGCTCAGAGAGTGTCAAAGTGTGGCTCTTCAGGGCTTTCTGTACTCCTTTTTATGCTGCACCCTTACTGTGTGAGTTTTAAAAGGCCAGCATCCACAAACTGCATATGATTGTCTCTGCATTCTGCTTGAAAAACCAGGACGGTTTAGTGCAAGCCATCCCTTTTGTGATCTACAGGTTGTGACATTTTATATTCTCATGAGGAGACTGATGTTTAAATTCATGTGTCGACTTAGTAGTTCATGTAATACCATTTTAAAGATGTTGATTATCCCTGTACTCAGTACTCAGTCGGCTAGATACAAAGACTGGTATGACTGTATTTTTTTGTTTTAGTTGTGTGTTTGTTGGTGTTGTTTCGTATTGCTTTTTAATGGGCAGGAGTCGGAAACAATAAATCAAATGGAAATGAAATTTACAGAGAAAGGCTGCCATCTGCTGGTCATTAAGCTTAAGAACGTCACATTCTTCAGAATCCTATCTCAAACCTGCTACTACTGGATTTGGTAAACAGCACAGTTGTTAAGTCGTAAATTGTTTTTAGACAGAATGTCGTCAGTAACAGACTATCTAGTGATTCTTCAATAATTTTCTATGCCTCAGATGTGGAAATGACAACCATCCTGAAACCACGTTCTAATATACTGGGAAATCTTATTCAGAGATTTGTCAGCTGATCTGAAACAGGTCATTTTAGCAAACATGGTAGAAGTTTAACAACATTCCACAATGATCACTGAATTGTAAACACAAGTGGCATTTTTTACAAGTAAGTGCATTATTTGGGCATGTCTTACGCACTGGAGAGCGAGAACCAATGCACTCCTCTTCATACTCTGGGTTCACCTGCAAAAATACAAAAGTATTTGACCATTGTATTTTCATGGAGATACATATATTAAAATAAATATTTAATTATATGTTAGATACACTGATTAATGTGTCTATAGATTCATGTATCAAGAAATACATCAATCAGGTATAGTTTTATACTTTTTATAAAAATCCACACTGACAGATGACAGACTGACCTCTGCAGCCAGGTAGTGGCCCGTGGCCAAGTGTTTGAACCTAAACAGGCTATTCCAGTAGCCCGCCCCCCCTCGGCATGGATCATGTTGCACGACCTGACAACAGATAATAATGAAAATAATGCACAGAAATAACTTTAGAGTCCATTTTTATGTCACTTCTGAAATAAAGAGAACTGCTTTACAACTCCCACGGCAGCACAATCAACAGGAAAAGGCCTGAAAATACTCTTCCTCACCTCTATTTCCCATAAGGCTTTGCTGCTGGTTGCAGAAGTGGCCGACTGCCGTCCAGTCGTGCGAAGAAAAACATACTGTTTTTTTCTGTGATCGTCACATGTCAGAAATTTCTCTTGTTCTGCATGAAACAACCGTACGACATCACCCTGGAGAAAAAGAGAACCTTATGTCTTACTTAACATTAAAAGAAAACAAAAAGTCATATTGGTCAATCAAAGTCCACAAGATTTCTGGAGAACCTTCTTGTGACCAATGTGAACAGCGGGATTTTATTTGATCACAGTTTTTCCAAAAGGAAACGAAAATTTGTTTCAACAGATAAGTGATTGTGCCCAATCTTATTTGATGGAAACGCTGCACCAACAGCGCCACTCAATTTCTTTATCTTAAAATCTCACATGCACAGCTATAAAGAAACATGTTCACATTTTACCATTTATTGTAGATTAATAATACTGAAATGGAAACAAACAAAAGAACCATCCCACTCAGATCTGCTGAGCAACCCTGTGCAACACCCACAGTTTGAAGTCCATATTGTTTTTGATGGAAAAAAAACAAAGAGAAAAAAAGGAAAAGGCTAATTTATTTAATCATTTACATAAATCTGGTCTAAACTAAACATCTCTACTATGTTTTGTAAATATCTGCCTAGTCATTAATTTTGTCACTCAATTTCTTTCACATATGTTTTAAACTGAATGTACTATGTTAGAATTTTATTTAATTTTTTTTACAGTTTTTACGCACCCCTTTTAGGACGATCTCCTGGTTGTCCCTCCACTTCATAAACAAGACAATCTTCCAGCTGGTGTTACAGTTTACGGAGTTCACCTGAAAACCAGACAGGGAGATTTAATTTTCTGACATTAATTCTGAAACTGCAACAAAGGATAATCAATAGTTTCTGAAGTTATTTCTTTTTTCTCCCTTCTCCAAAACTCACAGCAAATACCTCCTGTCAAGCCTCAAGCTTCTCTAAAGATAAATATTGCATTGCATTTAGAATTCAGTTGGTTTCCTGTGAGTTCAGGAAGTAGCGTTTTCCTGATGAGAGCCCGCTGAACATAGAGGAATATTAGAGATACATACAATACAGAATATCTTTGTACACCCTATGAAGCACCAGTCTTGGCATGAAATATACCAATTTCATAATTAGACACTCAGCTAAAAGACTTAAAGCATTAAAACCAAGCCCAGTTCAAACCTAAAGCAGTGGTGTGTTTATTTAATACATGAGACCAGCGCAGTCCACCTTCTTTTTTCTCTGTTCATTTCTCTGCTTGTAGCAAACCATACAACCTATTTGTTATATGAAACTATGCTGATTACAAAGATGGGTGTCTCATCAATGTATGAGAAAAATATAAGGCTTCTCTTCTTTCTGGATCATTGTGGTGTTTCTAAGGTAAATTTGGGGGCTTTTCCTCAATTCTATTGACTCTGACATTCGATAAAAGTGCGGATCATTAAAATTGGTTGATTTGTTCCAGAGATATTTACATTTGTACCTTTATTAAAATATCTGTAAAACTGATTTTTGAGCTTGTACCTCTGCACAGTTCCTCATCAGACATTACTTTACTAATTCCTAGATGAACTGGGCCGCTGTCCTCTGGATTTCAATAAAAGTAATGTGGTTTTTATTATAGAGGAGACACTGTAACTATTTAAATATTTTGCGGTGTTCCAGGTGAATTTACTCTAACACAGTCACACATATCCTGATTCTGACAATTCTGTTTTAATCTAAGATATGTCAGCTTTCTTTTTGGACCAAGATTATAAATATATCCCGTGTAGTTGCGCAGATATGCTTCGTTTGGTTTTGGTATTTCCTTTTGGGCACAAGCCAGAAAAAAATAGGACTCGTCAGGAAAAGTTTAACTGTTCAGATTTTTCACTACATGTAAATGAGATGGACGTTAAGCTAACATGCTAACAAAGCAAAATGTAGAAGCTGAAAACTGCACAACACACTTTCGTTTCTATTTGTATTCACGGAACTTCAATTCCTCAAATCACAATCAGTTCATGTAAGGACAGTGATACAATACTGTCGCTAAACATCAGCTAAAAATGCAAAGAATGAGCAAAACCTCATTGCATCCTGGATTATCCACAAGCTGGTGTGAGCTTGCATGAAGTGGCTGGCCAGCATTCACTGGGTTCAGGACTACTTTGTCCCCGATCACCACCTGCAATCACACACAAACACTGTAAGAAACCCTTAAAAAAATGCTTGTGTACTGTACTCCTAGCGGAAGAAAAGCTGAAGGATCAGAAATGGAGTTATTCAAAATATTCTGAAATTTTAATTAAATGTATTAAATGATTTAGTTTAATTGAATTTAGTAAGCGGTTAAATATCAGAAACACGAGGTGTTTGACTAACAGGCATCTCCACATAGGCAAAGGTCAGAAAGCATCAGCCTCTCCTTGTCTGTCAGTTTCCGTCCATGTACTCTCTGGCAAAGATGGAAGTGACTCCAACTTTTTTACAAAACCAAGTAGAAGAGCTTAAAAGGGAATTCTGTTATATGGTTCATTATGTCCTTCAGCAACAACCCACAACTTCCTGCTGCAGGTGGAGAAGAGCCGGTGCCAACAAGCGCTTTATATCCAGATACTCCAACTGTTGGCACCAGTCCACATGAAACACATCAAACTGAAGATGAGGAGGGCAGAAAATGATCGAAAAGGTGTGAAGTAGGGATGCTTTATTCCATTATCATTGCTGATTATGTGCTAATTATTTGTTTTTTCTGACTAAAAGTCCAAAATGATAAGATATTTAGCACAGACTTGACAGAGAAAAACAAAATCGCATTTGAAAAGCTGGAACTATTTTACACTTTTGATTTACAGAATGAATGAAATGTTTGAATTATCAACTGATTCAATAATCAACTATTGCTGCTCTGGGCTGCCTTGTTTCTAACAACAATTTTTCCAAACCAAAGGGGGAAATTTTACCTGTTGATGTTAGAAAACTCTTAAGGCTAACACATAAACTGTCATCCTAGTAACCAGTAAAGCGGATAGGAAGGTCTGGGAGGGTCCATCTATCCTGAGTTGTTATTGCATGACAGGACGACTGAGGCTGTTCATCTTTGTCTTTGATGTTTTTCATCACTGTGGGGAGGCCAGGTTGTGTGAAGCTAACAGCTGGATGAAACATGTCTCTCAGAAGAAATGCCCAAAATAAAAAACAAAAAATGAGACTGCTGCAAAAGAGGAGGATTTAGTCATCTGCCTCCACTCCCAACCAGCCTCACACACACACTGGATTGAAGCGTTGATGTAACTTTGTTGACTGACAGCAAGGACTTACTGCTATTTCTCCTGTTTATATCAATTAGAGAGACAATATTTTATTTATTTATTTATTTAATGTTTATTATTTATCTTCGTTATTGCGCTCAAGCTGAAATTTAAATGATGAAACTTAACTCATTATTGTAAATAAACTGTTCACATGTTCAAATCTTGACAGTGTATCTTGTTTGAGACCTGGTTAAGTTTGGTCCTTTTTATCAGCAAAGGTGCAGCAGATTCACAGGACACTGAATGATGCTGAGCAGTGGTGAGATTTTACCTCTGTTTAGTGGCACGCTTGTGTGAATAGTTTAGGATTGATTTGGAACACAAGTAGTCTTTTTTTGATAGCGCTTAAAAGGAGCTAAGTCAAGAGAGTGAGAGCAGATGACATTCAGAGAAAGGCCACAGGCTGGGATTTGAAACTCAGGCCGGGTGTGTTGAGGAACTTGAGCCTCTATGCATTGGATGCCTGACTGACACCTTTTTTTCCCATAAAAGCTTTTCTTGCCAATCGGGTCAGAGCTATTCTGCATCCATATTTAAAAAGTTGTACATTTATCCATTTATACCCAAAAAAAGCTGGAAGATACAAAATATAATAACGTATCACATCCAAGACACAAGTCAAACTTAATCTTGACTGACATTCACTTTAAGTGATCCAACTCTGTAGCAAATCCACAGATTTGAAGACTCACACTGTCCCCAATGGAGCGAAGTTTGTAAAAAGGCTGTATGTAGAACCAGGATCCCTCATTTCCTGCAGTGTCCAGCATCACCCTCATGGCGTTCTTCTCCAGCAGCGCCGGCAGACGTTTGTTCACCGTCAGGTATTTGTTGCTCTTCAGGTGGAGGAGCTGAGCATAAACAACGCACGCAGTTAATGATAGTTTATTAGATGCAAGGCGATTAGACGATGATGTGGTACATGATGTGCTGTAATATTTGGGAGATCGAATCACTCCCACAGATGAACATCATAAAACATAAAAATAATTCAAGGAATTTCAATCGGATGAAATGAAGCAAAAAGAGAGATATAATTCCGAGGGACAGACCTGAATGACGTTCCCGTACTGAATTACTGTTCCAAGTAGCTTTTTATTTTCAGAGTCATTTTGCTTTTTCTCCAGGTCAGCAGCATGCTGGGATGCAGAAACAAGAAAAGAGAAATTAATCTTACAACAAAATACATCAGTTTACCACAACACCTATGAAAAGAAATTCTCTCACAAAGCACAGCAATCCAGACGTAATATTTCTTCAACAAAAGAAGCCTCACTTTTGAAAGGGGTTTTAAAAAAAACGCTTAGGCTCACATATCCATGGAAACACAGCAAATATTGTAGTCCTCCATTTTATGACTGTGTGGTCAGAAAGACTGCTTTAAATGGTATTGTATTGCAGCAGAAAGAGAGGAAGGAGAGCCAAGGTGGCAGAAAGGTACGACAGTGGAAGTGAAACGTTTACAGAAAATGACTATAAAAGGACTTTCAAAGATTCTACTAGCACGCTTGAAAAAACAAAGTACTCTCAAACTGTAATGAACTCAGGCAACGTTTATGTACATTCACAGATTTTCTTTAACATAAATACGAAAGAAATCTGAAACAGTCTGTGTTCTGTCCCATCTTCCGTCCTGACGACAGCGTTGTGTCTTGTGCGCTGGTCTGCAGTGACCGTTGTGAGGCGAACGTGTCATCACTTCACTTACGTGGAGCTTGTTGAGCAGCACCGTGTCGGTGTTCCCTCCAGGCTTCGCTGCTTTCCAAAACTGCTTCTGGGCCGAGTAGCGGTTCATGGGGCACAGTTTGAACAGACAGTCTGCACACACACAGAAGCAGCTTGAACAAAGATTCATTTCATCTCATCATAGCAAGACAGTACAAAAAACTGTGAAATAAGAGTGAAACATGTGCTGTGAGTGAAGCCTCATGAAGAAAGGTCACTGCTGCAGCTTAGAAACAAGCAACACGTACAACATATCTCAGTTGCCAAAACATATCACAGAAAAACAGCCACGTGATAAATGGCAGATTTTTGACAAGTCATTTATTCAGCAAATTCATAAACAAGAAATATAAATGGATACTATTTTCATCCTGTTGACTGGAGACTGACCCAGACACGTGCGTACTTGCACTTCAAACACAAATTAATAATTCTCCTAAATGGAGATCAAAGGGCTTATCTGTTCCAGGGAAGAGTGCTGAGGAACAACACAGGACGCGTTTACGTGTGCGCTCATGCTGTACGAGCACTGTAACATGTGATTGCATCCTGCGGTTAAACCACAATAAGTAACGACACACAAAAGGCTGCATGTGTTTGTGTGTGTTATGGGGAGGCGCTGTAATAAGCCGCGGTCAGCCGGGGAGTTTGCAAACGCAGCAACGGTGAACTGCAGCTTTCATCAACAGCCCGTTACAGTACTGTTCATTTTCATAAACTTCATAGAAACTGGCCAGGAGGGAAACCAGGCCTTTTATTTGCATGTGGACAGGGTGTTAACAAAGTTCCTCTTCACTCCCAGGATAGTTCCTCTTCTGTGACAAGCTATAACTCCAGCACAAGGAGATGAAAGCTCGGTTTTATTTTATTTAACTGCTTTCTTGCAGAGTTAAAGCTCTGCTCACCGCCGACTCCTCCCTCCGAGTTCTGGCTTTCCTCTGATTTCTCCTCTCATCACACCAAAACTTTGCTTTTCTAAGAAAGAGAAAATAGAAGAAAAGGAAGAATCTGTCCATCCTTCCCCTATTCTGTCTCTCTCTGTCCTCCACTTCAAGCTGCAGTAACATGCCCAAATAAGGTCAGCCATGAGAAGGGGAGCTGGATGACAGAAAGAGAAAGGCGAGGGTGGGGACTCCCTACCCCCCCCTTTCAATATTCTGTCATCCCACCTTCTCCTTTCTGAATTCTTAAAAAAATTTCACACACCATTTGTTTTCCTCATGGATAAACGGCTGTGATCTCCTAAATGCGCCTGCCCTCTCCTAAACCCCTTCCCTCCTCATCAGATGTGTTTACTTTAGTTTGACCCAAAATACAGTTGGGAGGAAAAAAACAAAAAAAAGGAAGTGAAAGAGAAATGAGGAAGGCCGAGAGAGGGAGAGCAAAAGAATGTGAAACACAAGTGGTACAAAGAGTGGAGGAAAGTGGAAGATTTGAGATGGAGTCGATGTGAGCTTGTCTTTGTCATATGCTCAAACAAACTGAAGAAACATCCAATAATGAGCATGAAGTGTGCTCGCAGCTGTAAATGAACAAAGACTCCAACAGCCTCCGTTTTGTTTTACTCTGCGCTATAATCGCTAAATGTGAAAAATGATCAGCACGCACCAAACATTTGCTCCTAATCACAATCAGCTGTGAGGCTGATCTGCTAACTCGGGTTCAGAATTTCTTCAGAGGTTAGTAAACAGTAGGAGTGTGGGGGGGACTAAACCGGAGGGTACAAAATAATTGATAATCAGTAATATTCCTGCAACCACAAACAATCTTGTACTTCTGAAACTTCTATTGCACAACGCTACTTAATTTAGCACTCAAATATTTTTCAAACCACAAACGAAGCTGGTTTTGGTACGAGCCGTTAGATTTGCAGTTACATGTGCACACTGGATTATTACTGTGTGTGTTTATATAAAAACACACAAAACTGTGGACTTTGGTTAGTTCTTGTACCTTCTTTGCTCTCACAATTTAGATTCATGCACTCTATGGCTGTCATAACTTACAAAAAGCAAGTTATCATGACTACTTCAGAAAGTATTCCAACACATCATTGCAACACGTACAATGTGAATGCAATATTTTAAGTCAGGATAGTAGGGTTTTCAATGATACATGCCAGGACATTAGACAGTACAGTACTACGACTAAACCAAAAATTATCTGCTGTCATCCAACTCAGACCAAAACTCTCTTTCACACTATTGTGGTTGAGTGAAAAGCTAACTGAGTTGCTAATTACATGCAAATGTCAGCAACTTTGCAAAAAACATTCAATGATCTTTGCTTTCATAGACTGTTATGGATACGCACAACTCTTTTAGAAACACTGTAGCTTAATGTACAAAGTGACACAGCTAGGAAATACGGCCAGAGATTATGAGACTCTGCCTGTTAAGCTTTGTTACAAATAAGACATAATTTACTGTCTGTGAGGCAAACATCAACTCTTTTACCAATTCTTGCACTTTGCCAGATGCAACAAAATCAAGAGGAAACTGTTTGTTGTCCTGGCAATGATAAAAAACTGTAAGAATTATAAAACTGACAGAAACTGTTTGTTCTTAGTGAAGTTTTATTGGTGAGCAAAGCCAAAATACCAGGGGAGAATACAGTAATAATAGCAACAACATCAAATGGATTTCAGTTCAATTTACTGAATGACAACAGAGAGCTGCATGATGTACAGCCATGGGGGAAATTTAGTAGCTGATGTCGAGACTCTAAATGTTCCAGTACAAATGTCACAGGACGCTCTACCTTCCTGTGACAACCCAGTTATATAAATTCCTTTTCTCCCAATTACATTATAAAATCTAATTTAAATGTTATCTTTTAATGTCTTTATTCAGTTTTCCCATTTTGAGAGACTGTTGGAAAACAGGAATTAATAAAAGTCTTCTGCTTCTGATTCAACATCACCTCATGTCAATTGTCTGCTACTGTTGTATAATAAATTGCAGCACGTTATAAGAGCAAAATACTGACAAAGTACTTTGCATGGCAGCATCCACATTCAAGCAGGAAGGCTTTTTTCTGTGACAGATCTGAGCCACTCTTTTCTGTAGTAATTAAACTACACAGTCCGGTGCAGAACCGAGATACGCCTGGCTAATGTAATCCAGTATTTACCACATGGTTATTTTACTATTAGGTGGTATCACAGAGAAAACAAAAAATGTAGCCACCGAGTCAACAGACAGGAACTTGCCTTAACTGCGTCTCGCTTATCCAATGATTGAACAGGAGAAAAAGAGGGAGGTGCACACTGAAGACAATAAAGGCTAAGGGATGCAAAAACATCCACTGATAGCCCAGAGGGGAGTATGGCAGGTTGTTAGCAGAGTAAGGAATTGAGGACAGGACAGTTTCTGCTCTTTATCTTAGATGAGCCACCCAGCTTGTCTGCTGTGTGTCTGACAGCAGCAGGCAGTAACTTGTAAGGACTTAATACCCTTAATTGAGTTGAGGTGTATGAGGTTTAAATGCTTCGGTGTGTACGCAAAGGACATCCAAGGAAAATAAGGAAAAAAATTGGGAAAGGGTTGGAGTACTATATATTTGAAATCAGGACAAGGAGACACTATCCTCCATAATGGCCTTCACTTGCTTCTTGTTTAAGAATTAAACTGTTAGACAAATAGATATTTCTCTCTGACAATGAGAAAGGTTTGACTTTTCTAACCTGCTCGCTGTTCACAGAGCACAATGTGTGGAAGATAAAGCTCCAGATAAATATATATTTTGACCTAATTGGAGAAGAACACCAAGGTAACAACAGATTAGTTTTACGGTATCACCATCCATCCATCTACTGCCACTCATCCAGGACTGGACTGTAAGTGCTGCTGCCTGCGCAGAGTTATCCAGACCTGCCTCTGCACATCCACCTACCCAAGCTCCCTTTAATGGGAGGCGTTTCCCATCCAGCCAAGAGATATAATCTCTGCAGCAGCAGCAGGTCATGGGTCTGCCCAGAGGCCTCCTCCCAGGTTGGACATCTCAGAATCACTTCCCCTGGGAGGTGTCTGGAAGGCATCCTGAACAGATGCACGAACCACCCTCTGGATCCTTTTGATGTGAGGGGGCAGAGATCTGACTCTGATCCCCTGTCGGATGACTGAGCTCCTCCCCCTGTCCTGAAGCAAGAGCGCAGACATATTTCACACTCTCACTGCGCACAGCTCATACAGAACATACAGTACCAGACAAAAGCTTGGATAAACTTTCTCATTAGATTTCATGGGAAACCAACCAGGTCAATATTTTTGACGGGCGCCTCTACTGATAGATAAAAAGGTTCACCCTCTGTTCTGCTTGTGTTACTACAGCATATCATAACAACTCCAACAACAGTGAAGAAAGTTGCTCACAACCAGAAAGATTTGGAGTGGCTTATTCGCATACCATGTGCCATACATTTGGCTGCAAACCACCCCGCTACCTGGAAATCTCTCATCAGTTAAACCTGAAGAGCAACTTTCACAAGAGAATTTCACTAGAAAATCTTTGTTGTTCCAAGAAATTCTCTCCATAAAGTTTATGGGAGCAGAATCAGTGAACAGAAAAAGGTGGATTTGGAGAACACCACCCATCAAAAATAAGTCAAGCAAGACTGTTTTTCAGTCTTAATAAAAGGCAAGTTTATTTATATAGCGCTTTTCAGGTCAAAGACAATTTAAAATGCTTAACATACAACATAAGAATTACAATAAACAAAGACAATCAAAAAAGGTGATTAAGTCTAAAATCATGATCTAATGTTCCACTTGTTTGCAGCATAATCGCTAAGATCTGCGATTAAGATTAGGTTTAAAACACTTGATTAGAACAGCTGTTGTGACAGATTTTACAGATGGAGTAAACCCTTCTGGTGTCTCTCTCAAGTCAATAGATTTCAACACAAAGTTACACAGTTGTGCCAACCTGGACAGCCTGTCAACATCCAGGGCCCTGCTGCCTTTAACTTTATTACCCCAACAAAAGCTGATGGGTAACGAACACAAAACTTCCCAGTCTTTGTTGCCTTTATGAAAAGATTTTCAAAGTGTCCCTTCAGCCTTATTGGCCGTTACAGCCACAGCTACACATCACTACATCAGTAATAGAGGTCTGGGAGATACAGCCCACACACACACAGACACTTAGTGTTCCCAGCCAAATAGGTACAGTGTGTAATCATTAATAGCTCTGAATGTTGGAAGCCTTGGGGTACTCCTGGGACTCCCAGACCTTAGGTTGGGAACCACATATTATCTGTGTTGACAGCTCAGATCCTCTCCTCAGAGAGTCTGCGGCTAACAGAACTCTGTGTTCACAGATTTAGTTATATGATTACAAATAATCAGCAACTGATCCACGATGTCATGGTGCATGAATGCTCAAATATGGTGCTTGTTCTGGACAAATTGTGACTAGCACTGGACTGAAACTACAGAACAACATGTTTTAACCACACAAGCCGTTCCTCTTTGTCACACTTCTCAGGTCTTCAGGTTTCACTCATGTTGACCACCGGTGTGTTAATATCCACCGGCTGAATAGTGGAGATACAAGACAGTGTATCCTTACAGTAACTAACAGTGCCTCCAAAAAACTTAGCGCAAACAATTCATGATTACATCTATGAATACAAGGTTAAAGTCTAAATGTGTCATCAAGAACCAGAGACCCCTCTGGTGAGCGTGCTTTAGATGGGTTATGGAGAAATGTAAAAATGTTCTTCTAAAAAAGTTCTTGATTTTCTACACATTTAACCCAGCTAATAACCATCTATACCAAGAATACCCATAAGTATTACATAAACAATGTATCCATACTGATGATGGATGTCAGTTTGATCTTGTTCACTGAACTGCACCAAAACCATCGTTACTGTTCACTTTATTTAATTTTCACTGAGTGAAAAGTCCTTTAAAAACAAAGAAATGGGTGTTTATCAATACACGACATAATACTGAGAAACTTGACTTTTTAGAATAAAGCAACTTTTAATCTTACTGAGATTGTCATTTACTGTAAATATAAGGTGAAGCAACAGACTGTTAAACATGCTCCTGTTCCACCTTCACTTATGTAATAAAAAAACAAACAACAGTTTATCAATTTTAAATGTTCAGATGCCATCTTTGTTTAACTTAAAATGGCTTTGGAGATTCAGAAGTTATTGATTTATTTCCTGTTTCCACGGGAAAATAACACATGAAGTGATCAAATTCATCAGTATTAGTCCACAGCACACAGGGATTGGCTGACTGGCCATCATTGCCATTTACTGTAATGCACACATACAAGCATATGCAGCAGAGCACAAACATACAAGTTATGTCTTTGAATAGATCAACATGTCAGCAGCTGAAAACTCAACTGAGATAATAAAGAAAAAGTGATCCTCAGTCACGAGCACCGATAAAAGATTATGTATATAAGCACAGTCTGTAAAAGTCAAATAAACACTTATGACATGTTAGACCTCCCTCCAGATCAGCGATGTATCACACACACACACATGCTTGTGGGCTATCCTTATTAGGACATTGTATTGACTTTCATTCACTGTGCACAGCTAATCTGAACCTAAACTTATCAGTTATTACTATTGTCAGTTCATTACTAACACAAACACAAACCTAAACACAATTCACACATTAGCTTAAAACGCTAACCAGGACCCAGGAATAAGGTTCACCTCATAAGGACGGGGCCGTCATCTCCATAAGGATTGATATTCAGACAAATATTCCAACAAGGTGACAAAAACAAGAAGACACAACACAGCGTTTGTAACAAGACAAAGAATAATAATAATAATAATAATAATAATAAACTTTATTTATATAGCACTTTTCATACATAAAATGTAACACAAAGTGCTTAACAGAAATTATAAAAGCAACAAAACCCTGTTCCACCCAC
>JAVQJG010010774.1:0-10907 GCA_036024015.1 Craterocephalus amniculus
CCACTGAGCACGCTCAGATCGGTCCTTCCCACTGAGCACGCTCAGATCAGTCCTTCCCACTGAGCACGCTCAGATCAGTCCTTCCCACTGAGCACGCTCAGATCAGTCCGTCCCACTGAGCACGCTCAGATCAGTCCTTCCCACTTCCGTCTGGCAACATGGCAGTGAGGATGATGATGATGAGCTCATGCTTGCTCCTCTTCCTCTCTGCAGCTCTCAGACTGACCCAGGTTACCATGGTAACCAATGTTTGCGGTCAGCGTTTTATAAGGAAGCTTTTGTTTAGCTCTTGGATCAGGACGGTGTTTATGTGTGTGTGTTTACATTCCTGCAGATGTGTGCAACCATGTGAGCAGCCACACACACATCCACACACACACACGCACACACACACACACACCTACACACACACACACACACACACACACACACGCACACACGCACACACGCACACACACACACACACACACACACACCTAATACTCTCTCCAAAGAGGGAGGGTTGTTGTTGTGTGTTGGGCAGGTGCACCAGATGTCCACTTTCCACTCCTGTGGCCATTGTCACTAACATGTTCTGGTATCATGGGAGAGGATTTGAGACCAAATGGCAGAAACAGAAACCAGCGTATGTGGGAGCTGACCGCCGAGAGTACGGCTGCGTCCGACTGGCAAGCGACCCACATAAACACCTCATATGGCAGCAATCCAGAAAACACTTCACTGTAATTATAAAAGGCCAAACAGGAGTCAAACTCAATCATATGCTACGTTCCAAGCATGCTAGAACAAAAATGCAAAAGAAAACAATCCCTCATCAGGCTTTGAATAAACTAAAGTTTTTAAAAACTCATTTCCAGGATCAATTATTTGACTTTAGATTGTAGGAGACAGTCCAAAGACATGCATGTTAAGTTAAATGGTCATTTTAGATCAGGGTTCTTCAGCACCAGTCCCATCGGCTCGCCACCTTGCAGGTTTCACTCATTTCCCTGCTCCAACACATCCCATTTAAATAAAACAAATCTCCTCAGTACCTAGTTTTCAGGTTCTGAATGAGTCTGAACAGGTGACGCAAGATTTAATCATACTCCTAGTTCTTACTAGGAGTGTGTGTGAGTGGTTATTTGTCTGTGTTGGTCCTGCGATGGATCCAGCATGTACCCTGCCTCTTTTTTTGGCTTCCGTCTGTCCATAATGTGAACTGCATGGGGGGTGTTAGTAAATGCAAAACAGAGTTATTGAGAGGTACCATTACTGATTAGCGCACAAGCAATAAATAAATGCTTCTGGTTGCACGATGGCCAGATGTATTCACACAAGTCACGGTTAGCTCTCTTAGCCGCCTTTTCACAGCCCGAATCACTGGTCTGCATGAAGTGAGAAGCCAACACAGGATACAGGGAGAGGTTGATTCGTACAGGCAGGTTCCCTGCTGCTGTTGGCTGCTTGCTTGCTCAACCCGGTCCAGGTGAGTGGGGACCAATAGCTGGTCGCAGCTAGTTCCTGGGGAACAGATTCATTTGCTCTGCCCTCCAGGTGGATTCCACTTTGCGCCTGCTCACTCAGCAAGACCGTGTCCTGGTGGCAAGCGGTTAGTGCCCGCTAGTTTGATCTGGGGAAGCACTTCCCAGCAGCTACTGTCTTCATGTGACTTTTCCCAACTTTGTATTTCATCCATTTCTCGTAGCACTTACTACTGTACAGTTTCTGACCTCGTCAGTCTGGAGAGTTTTGTTGCCGAGTGAACAAGGTGCTGAAAATAGTTTTCAGCGAGAGCTCAACACTACTGAATAAAATTCTAGTTCTAAAATACTAAAAACATGCATGGTTTTCATCTTAATGGGATTTTTAAGACCCTAAAATTAAGTCAAAAGATGGAAAAACATGCTTTGGATCCTTTAAGAATGATTTCTTGACAGCCAACTCTTCTGATGAAGCTTTATCAGAAAGTTGTAATATGGAGACCGCAAGTTATTTTTAATGCTTGAATAATTCAAATGTCAAGAACAAACAAGTGAACCAAGTGATTAATTAGCACAAAAAGCAGCCACTGCTTAGGAAAGCCTGGATAAATACTCCATTTTGGCTCCTTGAAGGCAAAATATGAAGAAATGAAAGGCAACTCAAGACTTGAAGTTTAGATAATTCAGTCAAAAGTGGAATATTTGCTTTTATTTTACTCTGCCTTATTTCTCATCATTAATTGTTTTCCATTTCCCTCTGAGGAGTCCTGTGCTCTTTCACAAAATGCTTATTAAAAACTTGGCAATGAAGAAATGTTGCCCAGCAACAAACAACTCATTGTTTCACAAAATCCGTTTCCTTTGAGAGGAATGCATCGCACTGGTTTGATTAAAGCAGCAGCAGCAGCTTTAAACTAAAATATTCAATGAAAACATTATGAGACCAGTTTTGTTTTCTCATTTAACTGATCATTTTGAATGTCTGGTACAACAAAAAAAGGAACATTTGTTTGGACAGACATATTGATAACAAAATAACTCATAACTTAATTCAAGAGCTGATTCTTAGCCATTTTCCATGGTTTTCTTTGTAATAACCTAAATGACTGAAGTTTTTACATTAATAGCTATGGCATTGTACTGTCTTATTCAAATGATACACACAGGAGTTAATACATAAGATAAACAGGAAAACAAGGTGGTCTTATAATTTTTTCATGACTAAATGAAAGAAGCATCAGTATAGCTTTGCTATTATATGCACATGTTCTCGCTTCCTTGATTATGACTAATAGTATTTTGACACGGCACCCAGCTGGTGTATAGGCGGTATGAGGTAGCGCATCTGCTATCCTTCTCAACTTCAGCCTGACCTCTCTGAGGGAAGCAGACACAGAAACACACATCGCAGGAGGCCGTCATCCCACGCAGGGCAGCTGCAGGAGCGAGCTAACAGCCTGTGACCACACTGTAATTATGAGCTTTTTTCTAATTATGAAGCACTTCAATGGTTCTGCCTCAACCACTGAAACTTTTGTTTTTAGTTTATTTTCTTCCTTTGACAGCCTGCTGGGTTGGTGACTAAAGCTTACGATAAAAAAAGGGGAAAGGGACAAAACCAGTGGCGTTAAAAAAAAAAATTACTTTGAATGAAATGGAAAAAGTAAATTTCTAATATTAAAGTGTTTTATTTTCCTGGAAAACTACAGTTTCAGTATCTTAAGAAAGAAAGAGGAAAGAAAAATAACCAGCGGCAGACTAAAACAACAAAAGACAGGGAGAGAACAGCTGTCCCTCAGGTGCAGTCTACACACCAGGGCTCTCCACTGAGAAAAATGCCAGCGAGCTGCCTGTAAAACACAATCATTACACCATTAACCCTCGATCCATCTTCATTTGACCACTCTGTAAGAAACTATATCAGCAGTGAAGCCATGGAACCTCTTGAAGTTGACTGTGGAAATGGGGTAGACTGAGGCCTGGCACCATTAAACATCCCAACAACACACATAGCCAAGTCTGGGCATGGTCAAGGCTGAAGGCTGCTTCCCTCCCCCTCTTCTGTCCCGCTGTGGATCCACGGCTGGGTGCTGCAATGAGAGGTGACTTGTGGCCGATTGTGATTTATGTGGCAGCGGGGCCTCCTGTGCAGGACGTGGGCCAGTGAAGGTGAGAAGATGGATCCGAGGTGAGACCAAAGGAGACAATCTGATTACAGCCTTCTACCTCCTTTCATCTTCATCTGCAACACTAGCTGCCTCGATCCCTCTTTTTATCATGTCACTATGGTAACCTGAACCCTGGCAAGAAGCCAAGTGCCCAAAGCAGAAATGAAAATAAGGTGTCCATGTTAAATCGGGACTTTATGTCAAGGAGGGGTCAGAACCACAGAACAAAAGACTGAACAACAAATTGATGCACTGAAAGTTATCAATCATGCCAGTTCTACCAGGGGTGGAGCCACAGGGTGGCACGGGGGTGGGGGCACGGGGTTATGGCCACAGTCCCCTTATATCTATCGTCCCAATATAACCCATATTCTGAAAGAAATGTCATACCACTGCATGCTAGGAGGGGACCACCATCTTGTGGAGATTTCTTTTCTGTTACTTCTGTCTTTTGTTGGCCTGGTTAGTTTATATTTTGTTTGACAATCAATCAATCAATCAAAAAAAAACAACACAAAAAATAAAATAAATTAATAGTAAATGAAAAAATAAATCAGAAAATAAAAAAATAAATATATAATTACATTTAGGGCTTCAGGACCCTGAGGCTGACCGACTGGGCCATTGGTCTTTTAAAAGTCAGCTCAGTGGCAGTAAGAATGACTCACAGAACTATGTCCTACAGCTACTGTAAGCACCACCTAGGAAAAGAAAAGTTCTGCTTCTGCACAAATCCAATGAGAAAAAGTTGTTTGATAGATCAGTGATGGTTGCCAAAAGCTATCCCGATGATGACTCTTCTCTATTTTCCTTGCTTCCTCTAAAAGAGCCCTTCTGTGTTTCTTTGCCTGTTGAAACCTGCTAATGTGCTGACATCCACTTGGTGGCGTGAGATGTGACGCCGTAAAGCAAAATGCAGCGTGACGCTCCAGGCTGGAACACCTGGAGCAGTGCAATGACTGCTCTGGGGATGTACATATTGAATGTTAACGTGCATCAAAGTTTTGAGGCTGGAAACCTAGTGTTGCCTCAAAGTTTTCAGAGTTCTTAATTGCTTTACAGCTTTCATATGCAAGTGTATTTGCTCAGATCTTAGTAGTTAAAAACCAACACTCGTCTGCGCCCAAGGTTTCACTGCCACCACAAACCTTGAAGTTTTGGTTTTGAACTATAAAGTTGGCCTTTTCCTGGTCATAACTTCACTCTTTACACACTATTTGCTCTGAGCCTTTGTCAGACTCTCAAGCTGGCATTTTTCACTTCATCACAAACTTCTCTGGAACACAACCTCCATTTCAAAGGGATGCATTGATGTGTTGGAACAGAGACCAACGATTGACACGGTTTAGAAGAGTGAGGATTTTAAGTAGAGTGAAGAATGTAACTGAGGCTGACATGTAGATGTAATGCAAAAACTTCCCAGGTGTGGATGTTGAAGCAAAGAAATCAAAGTACCCTGAGAAAATAGCGGCAACAGCTGCAAAGTGGTTAGAAATCACCCCTAAAACGGTTGAGTATTCATTTTGTAGTGATACACACTGACAAAGATCTGTTTGCAGCACTAATGCCAACCTTGTTCAGTACTTGAATTTCCCATTGGATCTTCTTGCTGCATTTTAATATTTTGGACATGTTCTCCGGAAAAAAAAAAAAAGGAAAAAGAATCAATTTATGCAAAAACGTGATATTTGAAATTTTTGAGATCGGCCTAAGGGAACTCAATTTAAAACTTACAGCCTTGATTACTGTAAATCCAAAAGGTGGGCTGTGTTTGAAAAATGACATTTTTAAAGCAAATACTTGATCTCTGAGCTTTTGCAGTGATGTAGGCGCACGCAGCTAAAAATAAGGAGTTTACCAATCTTGCTTTTATCCAGATTCAATTTTATAGTTATAAATAAGCAGTCAGGTCTTCATTTTTACTGAGATGTACTGTATAAAAGGGGAACTGCACATTTATGTATTGCAGAGGCATGAAAAAAACATCCACAAAACCATTGTGTTCCAAGACTGCCATCAAGTGGGAGAAAGATGTCATGAAGATGGAACTTTTGTTACAAATATATCCATTTTAATCCTAAAAATGCACAGCTTTTCAACCTGCACAATGATTTTAAGTTCATATGAGAAAAGAAAGTGAAGATTGTGGGGGAGAGGATTTTGCTCATTAAAAGACAAGAGAGACATAATGGTGTGATAAAGTGAGAACACTGTCCAAAACCCAGACACTAGCAAGGATTTTTTAATATATTCACTTGGGTGCTAATCATTCTTACCGCACAACACAGCTGTACTGACAAAAGTAAGCCGGTCTAGCTCTCCACAAAATCACAATACAGACAAACAAGTTGATCATCTCATCAGCTGCCAAGAGGAAGGAGTGAAATGTTGGTCTTTACTGGATTAGATCATTTATCACCATCATCAGTGTGGTGTGTTGTGCAGAGCTGCTGAGAGATGTGAAAATAGCAGAGTGCCCAGTCCA
The DNA here is from genome assembly GCA_036024015.1 of Craterocephalus amniculus. Lineage (NCBI taxonomy): Eukaryota > Metazoa > Chordata > Actinopteri > Atheriniformes > Atherinidae > Craterocephalus > Craterocephalus amniculus. The sequence goes on from JAVQJG010010774.1 coordinate 6,117, forward strand.
CCTGACCCCTGACTAAGGCTTTGCAAGAGACACGAAAGTAAAAAGTCTGATTTAAAAAGGAAAAAAAAAAGGTGCTGGGTGCTACAGTTTTAACGTCAATAAATCATTATTCTAATTTGAGACATTTCACTCACTGTTATGGTGAGAGTTTTCTCTTAGTCAGGAAACAAAAGAAGGGCAAAAGCTCACTGAATGAACTCTGTTAAAGATGAAAAGAAATGAGTGAATAAGACCCAGGTGACAAGGTGAGAAGCAGAACCAATTGTAAACCTGTGTCTGAGTTTGAGTCATTCAGTTGAGTCTTTTCAGGGCTGCAGAGCCCCTAGAGAAAGGGTGCCTTCAGCATACAGCCAGGAAGCAGACGTAGAAGAATGTGCAAGAATGTGCAAGGATGTGTAGTATCAAATAAAAAGAAAGGATAGTTCAGGAGACAGGCGACCTGTCTGGGATGTACCTTGGATGGGCTCAAGCTTCTCCTCGACCCTGAAGTGGACAGAGCAGTAGAGAAAATGGATGAATAGATACAGTAGTTCAGGTTTGTGAGAGCAAATTAAAAGAGGGGTTTTCATAATTGGAAAGAAAACTGTTGAGACAAGTTGAGAAACTAACACTGCTTCCATGTTTGGGGAAAATGAGATGCTCAATTTTAAAGCTTGTGTCCACAGAGACCTGTGGCGTGCGTAGTAAAGGCAGCAGAAAGAGGACAAGTAGGAATGACTGGAGGCACACTCTGAACTGTTCATTAGCACACTGCATGCTCAGACATCAAACAGATATGTGGTTATGTATCATTGGAAGCATGTCCAAATTAAAGCAATGTATTCTTTCAGTATCTGTTTAAGAAACAAAGCAATGCTGCTGAAAAAGTTTGAAAGGTTTGTTTGTCCAAACTTAGGGAATTTAAAGACAAAGATCCTCAGGTCATTTCAAAATGTCATTTTGAAAATGATTAATACCCGGTTCTCTATCACAAAGAGGTCTGAGGAAATTCTTGCAAAAGTTCTCAGGACACCGAGAAGATAGGGCACTTGAAATAGCATAAGTGTAATAGCAGACAAGGTAAGGATGTTTTCAGCTAAAAGGCAAGTTTCACTTTGACCACACCCTTATGGTCACTATGAAAAGCCGCTGGAAAAATTCTGGTATGTATCATGGAGCTGAGATCCAGACTTCTGGGAAAGCCAATCCAAGAAGCTTATTATCCTCCTTCAAGCTTTCCAAAGTCATCTTTGCCTCTGTTTCCAGTCTAATTTTTTATTGTTCTACTAATGTATTTTAGAAAGCCTTCTTCCATCATTATATCCCCTTTGTGCAATACTCCAGTTTCATTTGCAGTAAGTTAACACCAAAGTATGATGCTACCACTACTCTGTGATGCAGCTGATATTAATACTAAAATTGGTATCCAGGTAAGTAGTATATTTAGTACTTTAGCAGCTTTCATGGGTAAAAGATATTTACAATGGTCTAATTATTGGTTTTAGACCAGTACTTTACTTCTCCATACATGCTTCGAATGATTGTGGCCACTTCATTAAATCTGGAAGTCTGGGTTAATATTTACCTGCAAAGCAAGCAAGATTGAAATGATCTTTTAAAAAACACACGAAAAAAATTGAATAAAAAAAAAAAGACAAACTTTCCAATAACTGGTTTTACACCAATCAACAAAGCTGCATAGTGTCCCAAGAGCTGGAGGGTCATGGTGATAATTCAGTTGAAGAAGTTGTCATAAACTGAAATAACTGCGGAGGACATCAAGAAGAAAATGGAGTTCTCATGAAATCCGCCTTGAAAAGAGGCCATTTTTAGACTGACAGAGGGTTTTTGTCGGGCAACCATGTGCCTCAACAACAGCTGAGCTGGTGTGTCTTGACATTAATCCTACAATTCTCTGGAGCTTTAGTAGAGGAATGGATCACATTTCATCCAAAAGACTGCATTCTTTGATGACAGTGGTTTATATTGTTGTCAAAAAAGAGATTCCAAAATCTCCCAATAAAGGCCATGGAACATAAAACAGCCAGAACTGTCATACACCACATAGTTAGTCGTGTGCCCATGGAGGAGGCCATTCCTATTCTGGGAGAAAAATCCCATCAAGACAGATATCTTCCTTTGTAGTTAAACACCAACCTAGTGTTGATTTGACACATCTTTTAAAAAGGAGGATATGCCCAATTTCCAATGTATTGTTAAACATTTTGTCCTGAAAATTTAAAAGATCATTTCAGTTATCCTGGTATACAGTACCTTTTATCTTCTTTTATCTGTAATATCTCCACAACAGTCCTATGAGAACAGGAGAACTTTTGAAGAGAGTCTCTGTGGCATCAGCAATAACTTTTAATGGACTAGCTGATATTGCTGGTTAGTGGCGTTGCACTGGCAAGCCCCTGAGCTTTTAAAAATTAAATACATTTGAAGACTGTTGTTCAGGTATACCTAGAGGTGTCTTGTGGGTCATTAATCAACAAAGGGTCTGTGTTTTGTGGCTCATCTGCTTTGGTAAAAAAAAAGGAAAGAAAGAAAAAGTAACATAACCCAAAAGTGAAAGAGTTACAGGAATATGCATGTTTAGTATTCTTAGGCAGAAAGAACTTTAATTATCCATCATACTGGATTTCCTTGTACGGTTGAATTCTCCAGGCAGTGTGCCCAGCTACAGCATGGATGTTATCCACCACAACTACAAGTGAACTTACTACCGCTTTCAGAACATGCAACCTTTTGTTTTTGTTTCTCAAATGTCTCTAACAAATTGCATTTTTGATTGCGAGTGTAATTTGACCCTTTTAAGCCTCTCTGAAGACCCAGTGATCTTGGATCAGTGGATACAAAAATGTTTGAATTTTTATGCTGTTTCACATTTTTCGGTGAACCAGGCCCAGGACAATGTTGGCTTTGTGGGGAGCCAATGAAAAGGTGCAAGTCTGAAAATGGAACTGCTTCAAATCTCTGTTGTGTGGACATTAGAAAAATGAACAGACATCACAAATGCTTTAAATGAAACCTAGAAGGGTAGTAGTAGTTTGTGCAAATGTATTTATTCACAGAGTGAGAGAAAAGCATCCATTTGTTACTTCGACAACCCATCCGATTTAGAATTACTCCTACAGTCAACTATAGCTTGCATTCACCCACTCCCAAACATTACATCTTGTGCACAAATAGAAACTTTCAGCAATATAACCTTTGGTAAAAATGTGGGAGTGTAAGCATCATTACGCTTTAGCATCTTTGCAAGAGACTTTTTTTCCTCAGTTGGCATTTTACCAAAAACTTCACATCTGCACCCGTTGATGAGTTTATTCGGAAAACAGACAAGCTAACCAGTGCTTTTGGAAAGTAAGGCGTCCTTTAACAGCTTTGTTCTGCAAATGGAGCTGTGCAGCTCACGCTGCGATACCTGTAAGAAAGAACAGGCTTCATAACATGGGGTAGATGATGTGGAGAGGATGGGGGCTTGGGCAAATTGTTGAATGAAAACAAGCAGTCATTGAAATTCAGTAGTCTTGAGAATATGCATTCTCTCTCAAATTCCACTCACAACTCAGAGGCATGGGGATTGAAAGACTTACAAACATTAACAAAAACTCCACATTACGTCTGCTATAACCTCCAGCAACAGAAGACATTCATGTTTTTGCTCCAGACTCCATCACCTGCACCTTCCATCTTTCTTCCTTTAGACATGACATGATTAACCAGACCGATTACCTACCAAGGCTCTAATGCAACCCTCCCACTTAAAATACTTTATGAAATTAACACAGCAAAAAGCTGGCAAATAGCTGAGTGTCAGCACAAAGGAGAGGAAATCAGAGCTGGGGAGAAGATAAGGTGAAGCAGGACATGAAGAGCTTCTGGTTGGTGACAATTAAAAGAGGACAACAAAAGATCATCTGGGATGAGTCCAAGTCCAAATGATGTAAATGTACTGCAAAGATTGCAAATAGTCTGGAATTATGTGGTTTGATTGAGACATCAAATACAAGGTCATACTGGCAGGGAGTTTTCATTTTGATTTAATGCATGCTGCTCAAAAAGCAATTTTCTTTTCTCATGAGCATGTCTAAAATTGGCATAGTGAAAATACTCGATTGTTTGGGGGCAAGGGTAAATTTCTAGTTTTGCTTTTCAAGCCACGGTTTTTTTTGTTTATGGGAAATTGGATGAATGCAAAAAGGTCCATTTATAAACAAGAGACTTACAAGTCCTGCAATCCCTGATACCACAAAATTGGTTCTATTCAATCAAAAAAAGAGAAAAGGTAATCGATTAATTGATAAATCAGCTTCTCAAGCAGTTACAAAACAGCAGTTTCCATTGGGAATATAAAAAAGGAACATAAATCCCAGCTAATCTACAGAGAAATGGGAAACCAAATGCCAGGCACAGGTGTTCTTTTATCACTGTCGCCTGGCTTCATGAGTCCAAACAGGCCGGTAGAAAGAAAGATGCTGAATATGCTCCTAGGAGGAAACTGGTGGCATGATTCTCCGGCAGAAAAAAAGACCTACCCATGCGTTTTTCTTAGGATGTTGTAGCAGTCAATTGGGCGTCCCATGTGTCAGATGTAATTTCTTTTTAAACATAAATACACTAAATAGTATTTGTGTGTGGTTTGAGAAAAGGGAATTTCAGTTTTGAGAAGTAAAAAAAAAACCTAAAATCCATCCATCCATCCATTTTCTGAACCGCTTAATCCAAGTGGGTCGCGGGTGTGCTGGAGCCTATCCCAGCTATCAACGGGCGAGAGGCGGGGTACACCCTGGACAGGTCGCCAGT
>JAVQJG010010805.1:0-12986 GCA_036024015.1 Craterocephalus amniculus
AACTGGCAAGATGTCATGTTGTGGACATGTACCGCCCAAAGTCATCCGTAAATTAGCGGGTCAACCCGGGTCTGGCGTTCACACCGCATGCCGATCGGAGCCGAGCCGTTTAAAGCCGATTTTAACCCAGGTCGCTTGCCGAGTCGATGGACGCGGGTCGACGTGGGTTGCTGAGCCTTTCACATCGCCACCAAAAGCCGATTGTACGCGGGTTTAAACGGGTTTTTTGACCAGTGTGAAAGGGGTATAAATGAGTCCAAAACAGTATTGTGTAAATGTAAGGGGAGCAAAGCAACATAAGATTTTCAGTGATTTTTGCATGTGGCTCTCCCTAATTCATCTGTAAGCAAAAATATAACATGTCTACATTTGTACCCTGTGTACTAACCAGATGCTGAAAATGGCATCAGAAGTGAAAAAATGCATTGAAAACAAACATCTATCTAAGTAACAGATTAAATGTTGTGTATCTCAATGAAATTGCATAAGGCCAAGGTGAAATCCACCATCTCTGGGACAGCTGCGTAGCTCATCCTCCATGCATTACAGCATATGGAAGCATTACAGAATATGGGGCCATACTATAGTTTGAAAAGTAAAGTAATTAATTGTGTTGGTTTTCCGTGAATGGATCTAAATGACCTACTTCCTCTCTCTCCTGAAACCCTCAAGTCAGCATGTCAAATACATCAACACACATAGGGATGAGGATGGAAGAGCCAATTAGGTTCCAAAACCAGTAGGAAATCTATTATGAGCTGGTTATGCTCTAGGTTGCAGTCCCATTCTGAGGAAGTTATGTCACCAAGTTGGTCTATTCATGTGATATTACATATTGATCCATTTAGTGTGAATAAAGAACACAATGCTTTATGACTGTTTATGGTTACTTTGGGCAGCTCTGTTTATTTTTTGGGACTCACTAAATATTTTCCATTTAACACTTATTAATCATTTTTGCGTCCATACTTCTTCTTAATTTCCCTATAATAATCATAAAGTTGCAAACACATATGACAGCCTTTCTATTGAAACCAAAAAGAAGAAGCAATCCTTAAAACTCAATACACTGCTCAATATAATACATCATCATATATTTTTCATTTGAAAAACAACCCACTGAATTTTGGTCTTTTGAAGCTTGAACAATAGTCAGTGGAAATTGAAGAAAAAAAAATCAAACATGTCCATGACTTTCTATCTTGCTGATCCTCTGCTGAAGTAAACACTCAGACACCCAATATTCCCCTGAGAGGCATGAAAGTGCTTTAACTACAGTTAAGATGCATTGTTAGAGGATATCAGGCATCCAATTCTAAAAGCACATGTGCAGTGAATACACGCATGTAAAGAGCATCGCTAGACAAAGAACCTGCTAATTGGCTGAAGTTTTTTTGATTTTATAGAGTTTCTGCCGTAGATGCCTTAAAAACTCCACCACAGGGGAATTCATTGAATGAACAACATGGACCAAGAGGTGGAGATGCTTTGTGTAGCGTTGGACAGGGTGACTATTAAATACAGGGAGAAGAATGAGGATTAATAACAGAGGTAGAAAGAGCAGAATTTCCCAAGAGAAATGGAATTTCTTCAGTCATTTTGCTGCCTGGTGCTTTAGCTCTAAATACTCTGAAACACGCCTACCCAGGCTGTTCATGTGTATCCCTCAGTGGACTTTAGATTAGTAGCACTTGGCCCAGATCATTTCAACTCCAGCAGATGGTGCCTGACACACATCGACCTTCAAGATGCTGTTTAAAGAAAAAAGTATTGACAGGACTCCCTCAAAAGCTTATTTCTGCTCGTGTGGTTCAGCCTGTAAACGAGAAAAATTAAAATGTTAAAGTGAAATGATGTGGTGTGATGTGTCAGATTTCAGACCATCATGTCGTGACTCATCTGTCACTTTGAACTTTCAGCTTTTTTCCTTCTTTGTGTTAAGTAAAAAAAAGAGAAGAAAAGCCATTCAATAGCAGCTTCCTTGACATTTTCCTCAACAGCCAGCAAGTGCTTTGTTTGGAGATTAAAGAAAAACTCTGCCTGACCTTTTGGTATTAGCTTTAATAAATGACTGTCCTATCATATGTATACTCTCTTATCAGGAGCTACCTTAATGTCTGAATAGCAAACCCTTTGGAATCATCAACCACATTGACAAACTGACCAGATTTGGTTACAGATATGGTTGCAGTCTTATCAAGGACTTCCAGTTTTCTGGTTTCATGCATGCCACATCTTTAAAGTCATAACTTTGTTTTCTCTGGAGTAGATGTCTTGGTTGCTTGCCAAATTAGCCTCCCAGCCCGCATGACAGAGCAGAGAAACGAGGTTAACAGCAGCTGCTAAAGAGACTACTGCACTGAGAATTTTGATGATTTCTTTCCCCAAAAAACTTTCAAGTTCATGTTTTAATCAGAAGATATTTTACAATTTATATGAAAATGTAAATATCTGCAGAATTATGATGCTATTTTGCCTATTTATTGTGCATATTTATACAGCTGCATCCGAGTTTGAGATTGGCCACCCCATGAAATTGGGAGTTGTTTGCACTAACAACCATGTTTCAAAACTAAGTTATATATTGGAGTCGTGGGGAGAAATGCATGCAATGCACTACAACAAAATAAGGCAAAAAATACAACTGTTTCACAATAAAGACTGAAAAAAGTAGTATTATTACTTTTTCCAAGCTCCAGAGACATTACATTTCACTTTTCCTTGTCTGCCAGCATGTCTGCATTCTGCAAATGGGAAACAGTCAAAAATGTCAAATTTCACCACTGTAACAGAACATAGTGTGAGCAACATTTAATCCCATATTGTAATGAAATTTTACATATCTTCTATTAATTGTATTTGCGGAGTAGACATTAAAAGAATACATAGTTGCAGTCAAAATGCAAAGTATTATGGTAACAGTTCACTTCAGATGTCCTAAATTGTACGGTGGCCCTATAGTGCAAACCACATCAACAAATCACTAAACACAACAAATAAGTGAAAAACACAACTACGCTGTTATTAAGAATTACTTAACATGAGTGAACAGCAAGTGAAAGCTGAAGTGTTAAAAGAATCAAGTGTCATAGACAATCAAATGCTAACAAATATTTAATGTACATTGACCGTCACTTGGGTCAAGGTAAACATCAATGTAACATGTATCATGTTCTGCATTATACAGTATGCATGTTCTCAACAACCATGTACATATTGATAATATTTGTCTTTAAACCAGATGTGACAATTGAAGTAAAACAGCCAATACTAATGAAAAACTGAACTTAAATTCTTAAACTTTAATTCTAGAAAACTTTTCTTAAAAAAACAAACAAACAATATCTCATTTGTGTCACTCTGTTCCTGGTGAGTACTCATGGCCCCATTAAAACGTTTAATCTTCCCCCTGCATAGCTGAGGTACTAATCGTTATCAACTATGCTACTAGAGAGGAGAGCGCCCTTCAGGCAATATTATATAAATTCAGTTAAAGACATTCATTCAAAGCAAACAAACTAATAAAATAAACAGAATTCAGATTATCAAGAGGAGCTTTATGCCCATAAAGCTTCTCTTGGCAAAGGAATTTTGCTTGACACAGCACAGAAGCAATAGCCATGTTCTGCTTGCTACAAAGCTGTCTGCTGTCTATGAACTGTATGAAATGTTAGAACACCGGCGCTTGTGGAAAGCACAAGCTGAATGTTATTCAAGTTTGTGACACACAAACACAAGACTAAATACCACCGAACTGCTTGTCTACACTGGCACAGAAGCAACAAAGTCGAGAGTTTACTTGAAACGACATTTACAGCATTTTTCAGGCAGTACTGAATCTGCCTCGCATCCGTAAAACTTACATGCTGCATCAGCTAACGATACTAACCGGTTAATATATATTTCTAATTACTTACACTGCTGTCTTAAGAAAAGGGCAGCTACATATAGCAAACATTACAGGGACAGGTCCATACCTCGAGCTAAAGTTAAAGCGAGCGACAGTTAACGGGAGAAGCACTTACATAAGGAGGTATGCGAATTACAAAGCGAAAGAACTGTACATTGACACTCGCCAATAAGAATGCAGAGCGAACCTGTTGTGGCCTCAGTTCTCAACACAAAATGTCTGAGCTGCTCCAACTTCTCCAGACTTTTTCTTCTGAACAATCGACGGAGTTGGCCCAACTTAACTCAAACATCTGCTCAAGATTTACATTTTTTTGTTGAGCTGATTTAAAAATAGTAGTTAAGTCAACAATGAGAAGACTTTGCTGGGCAGACATGAATTTATAGATTCTTCATTGCAAAGCTATATTTCCAAGTCAATTTCACTACAAAACTGTAATGGGATCAACAATTGTGAGTTATCTTTTGAACAGCTGTGTAGGGTTTACAGCTGTGTCACTAGCAATCCTCATTAATTCTACAAAGTGATATGGAATAATTGCAAACAATATCAAACTGCAGGTCTGCTGACACTGTCAGCAGTTTTAAATCAGGGTTAAAAACCTTTCTATTTGAAGCCTTTTATGATGATTGATTTTTTTTTCTGAGGGTTTCTTTCTTTCTTTAATTTTCTTATTTTGTGATTTTATTTTTGTTTTTAATTCTTTTTATATCTTTCTTGCTGTAATGTTTCCAATGTTTGTATGTTAAGCACCTTGAATTGTCATGTACATGAAATGTGCTATACAAATAAACTTGCCTTGCCTTATGTTAAACAAAATGGAACAAGCAGGCAAAGAGAAATCTTTTAGACAGAAAAATGCCCAATTTATCTATTATCTATGTAATGAAACACTGCATGGTCTTAGTCGAAAAGGAACCATGTGTAAGAATAATATAACAGTTTCAACAAGATCTAAGACAGCAAACGCTAAAGAAGATGCACAACATTCATTCAAACTTATAGTCTCGTGTTTGACGTGTTTCACCTGTGCTGCTCTTTTAGCTTATCTTGTCTTGTAAGGAGTGGACACTTGCAACTATGCTTAATTTATCATAGGATTACTACCTACATATTACATGACTATTACATTTTGTAATTAAAAGAATGTCCTTTTATTGAAACTATGTGCATAAACATGACAGAAATCAACTTTTTTTTTAAGTCAGCTGCAAAATGTCTGTTGACATGAGCAGTCCTACAGTATAATAAAGTCAGCTATGATGGCAAAGATCAGAGAAGCAAGGTGACAGACTTAAGAGAGCTTCTCTTTCAGAAGAGATTTACTAAAAGGATGTCACATGTGATTAATAGACCAAGTGAACTCATGTACACAAAATAATTTAGAAACAGTTTAAAAGAGTAAATATTTTGTAAATTATAAGGAAAATTCCCTTTTTAGAAATGTTTGCATCACCAATTTTCCATAGTTGAGGTTACCATGACACACCATGACAATGAGAAAAAAATTACATTGGCACAGCTACTCAAGTTTAAAAAACACATTTATCTGTTCAGTTGCCCCGTTCTCCTGACTGAAAAATAACAGATGAAACTCTTCCATTTAAAACATGAGCTTTATATGAACCAATTAAAAATAAGGATGGCAGAGTTACTCTCCTGCAGTGGTTCTACTGGGAGGACTGGTTGTGAAGGCATATTTGCCATGTAGTGTGAGTATTATTGCTGTGGTTTTGTAGCTTTCCATCTCAATGAAAAAAAGACTTTGGAGGAAACATGTAAACCAAGTGTAAGGAATGAAATACACAGATGCACTTAATTGTAGCCAACATGTTAGTAACTCTCTGAGCAGTGAGGTGTCTCTCCATGCCTTCACCCCTATTTACCTTTGAAAACGTGTACACAGGTATCGACTAGGCACAACGTACATTGCATGTGGTGTCAACAAAAACGCTGTGCACCCGTTGACCTCAGACACACATCATGGACAACAGACACATTTTTAATTGGTCTGTTAATTATTTCATATTTAGTCCATAGTAAACACACAGCATGTCTACTACTTGTGGGGACTGGTCCTTTCTCTGATTCATTTTAGAACTGCACGAAATGTTAGTTGACACTGTTAATCAAAAAGGTGTCGTCTATGTAAACTTGTCACTAACATGAGACCCATCCTCTTTATAATGGGCTAGTTTTCTCCAACTCACAACCTGCCATCACTGTTCTCCAGTTCTGCCTTCTGCCACTCATATTTTTCTGGTTCCCTTTCCCTCTAGGAGTTTTACGATCATGCGAAGACATTGTGGCAGGATGAAGGGGTCCGGGCGTGCTACGAAAGATCCAACGAGTACCAGCTAATTGACTGTGCACAATAGTAAGTCTTTCTCTGTTGGCTAAAAACCAATTAGTCTTGCAACCACCTTTGCGATTTTTGTAAATGCAATGTAACAACTTGTGTGTGTGTGAGGATTCATTATCAAGTTTCATGTTTAGCATTTATTGTCATTTAAAGTGATTCAGCTCACTAAGAACCTTTCCACCTTAATTATATAGCTTCAGCTCCTGCATGTGCAGTAGCTGTTTATTTACTACTTTGTTAATATTTTGCTGAATTGTCTAATTTCCCTGAACTCTTCAGTTTCAGACTGACTTAAAAAATTCAAGATGCACTAGATGGCGGCATAAGATGGGCTTTAGGGGTGTGTCTGATGATCATTTTCATTGATGATTACCTTTCCTGATCATGGAGTTTGAAACCACTAATGCATAGTTACACTTTGTGATTCTAAACCCCACGACAAGACAGACTTGAAATTAACCTAGTTAAATACATTTTGAGACATTTTTCTTTTGCTTCCAAATTTTCTCCTTTCATCCAGAGAGTGCAGTCGCAAAATCTGTCTGATTTAGGAAGGTTGAACCACTATAACATATAAAATTGTTTCCTTTAGCACTGGAAGCACTGGAGTGTCCTTTCTGAGTGAGAGGAGATAATTCCATCCCATAATTCCTAGCAGACACAACCTGCAAATTGACAATCTGTTGTGTTTCTCTAGTTTTACTATTTGTGATTCTAGAGGATTAATTTGAGGACATGGGACTGAGTGTGAGCAGCCAGTGATGTGTTTCTCTTTTGTGCATTTTTGTTTCTTTTTGTGGTTGCAAAATTTATAGGAAAAGAATATTTTATACCTTAATATACTAACATGATCGTTTTTTTTATTATTATTATTATTATTCCACTGTACTCAGAAATTTTGGAAACCTTGGTGATGTGATAAAGTGACATTAATGACAGAGACTTAACAATAAGCTTACATAGTTGAAATTTGATGGAATTCATTAAGAAAATAAACTTTCAAACTTTATTTTCATCTATTTTTCCATCTATCAGATGTCGATATTGTTTATGCCTGTGTAACTATACAATTGTGCATTTCATCCTATTTTCTGGAAATTGGTTAAGATCACACTTAGTAATCGGTGAAACACTAGGATTACACCCAATGAGGACAGAAAGATGTGAGAACTGCACAAGAACTTCAATGTGATATAGACCCTCTGGGGTCAAACTGGAAGCCAGCTAGTGATTATTAAAACTAATTTCAACTTTATACCTGACATGAAGCAGCAAAAACAATCTACCCTACTTTGTCATGCTTCACAGTGAGAGAAAAATAAGTATTTTCTTCCCTCAAGATCATCTTGCTTCTGTTAGTTGCTGGAAGAGGATTGATGATTTTTTTTTTACATCTTTTTGTTTTTATTTCTGAAAATTAAATAATCATTCTGTAGTGTAATTGGAGTACCATAAACATGCATAAACATTAAAAAGCTGTTATGTTACTTTAATGACTTAAATGAGTTAATGTAGTTTGATACTCAAGAGAGAGTCACATCACACAAATACTATTCAGTCTTAAGGATATAATGTAAAATAAGTATTAAACATTGAAGTGAAAATGATAAAGATTTGGCGCTTTAACAACATCTAGTGGCAGATGTAGCAATCTGTCTTTATACTCACCTATTACAGGAAAATGATCTAGTGTCTCCATGAGAAACATTTTTGTTTTTCTCTGTTTCCCTTTCCAATAAAAGTCATTGCACGGAGCCAACATTAGCTACATGCTCGTCTAATCAACAAATAATTAATGTAATCATTTCAACGTTAATACATATGGAATAATGACATTTCTATCGATGTGAAGATTCAGAAAACCCAACAAAAGTGTGTCAACACAGACTCGTTTAAAACCAGATCTTTGGTAGTGATCATAAACATTTAATAAAATACATATTAATTAATTCATTAATCACATTTCATAGTTAAGAGTTAATTTCACAGTTGTGTGTTGCTCACGTTTCTGAAGCAAAACGCAGCAATAAAGTGAAGGAGTCATGCAACAGCAGCAGTTTGTAGTGTTTTGGAGCAAACATGGCCGAGGCTGAGTCATCCACAGATAAGAGAATGTTTAGAGAAGGAGGGGGGGGATGTTTGAGGATAACTTTCTGCAGCTCTGGTCCACAATCCTGTGAGCCTCAAATGCTTTCTGCCGTTTAATAACTATGGGTGAATACAACATTCATGTAAGGCAAGCCTGTGGATTCTGTTGGGAGTTCTGGTGAAGAGGAGGAAAAAACTACAAACATCCCTATGTCCCTCAGGTGGTTGATGGTACAGTCCAAAATGTTGTTCCCTCCCCCTTCTCGCTCACGCATCCAACACAAAAAACACAAACTCATCGTAGTCTCACCTTCTTCCACTCCTCTTCTGTTTTCTGCATCTCCATCCATCTGTCTTGTCTCTTGAGCAACTCCAGCTGCACAAGATTGGGAGCTGATATACTATTAATAGTGCCTGTGGTTGTCTCTATGGAAACTGCACTGCAGTCCAGGGTGCTGGGGAGCTATTTTTGAAATTTGCTCTGTAATGTCAGACAGACGCCACTACACTTTCATCCTGTCTCTGTGTCTTCTTTCTTCTCCTTTTTTCTGTTTATGTACACAGGATTTGAAAAAAAAACAAGAGAGAGCTTAGTTTCTTTAGTTTGACCTGTTTTTTTTCACTCGAGGTGTCATTGTATCCATGTAAATAAAATTTATTCTAGTCTTGACTTCTGTATAAATGTCTTTTTGTACATTCAGTTATGAAGTTTAACTTATTGGGAAGGTGACTTTTCCTTTCTTCATTTTGTTGGTTGACCAGGGAGGATAAATGCTTTATATCCTAGCTGCTGTGTTGCCCATGACCTTACTGTCTAATGAACCGTGGGGGTCTGCACAGAGCACAGTCATGTTTGGAGTTCAGACTATTTATTTTTCTGTGCAAGTTTAATACAAACAGTTACAGAATAAGAATCCACAATCAGGTTAAGTTTCTTATCTCAATAACTTATCTCTCCTTGTTTTTTGTTTCTGTCTCCAGTTTTCTAGATAAGATCGACATTGTAAAACAGAGTGATTACACTCCAACGGATCAGGTGTGTTTCTATCGCTTTTTATTTTGAGCTAAAATATGTTGAAATTATGGTCAATATCAGATATTGAGAAAAAAAAATACTCCTGTTGTGCTGTTGGAATAATTATAATGGAAGTTTATCAGTCTACATTTACATTGGAGAGTATAGAGGAAGTTTGTCGGACCAGAATTTTTATTTGAAAAGAGAGGACCTAGTTTTAATTTTGTTATAATCTTCCAAATTTTGCCAAACTGTCAAAATTGTATCTTTTAGTGTAATTTTTCCTTCCAACCTGCCTTTCGTAAGTCCGAAGAGTGGAGGAAGAGGAAGTCCCAGTTTTATCACTTGTTCTACTAAATCAGACACAAGAGAAAACTGTGCAGTTGGCCCAGATTTACTTGTATAACCATCAAAATGCCTGTAAATTATGTTAAAGATCTTTGTCTTTGACTTTTTATATTATGTCAATTTCATAGGATTTGCTTCGGTGCCGAGTTCTGACCTCAGGGATCTTTGAGACGAGGTTCCAAGTGGACAAAGTAAATTTCCAGTAAGTAAAAGAGGAATAGATTTTCCTCATAAAAGGCACTTTCTTAGAAAAATTCCACTGTGCCTTAGGATATAATATATACATAATATAACTGATGATGAGTTGTTCCACATAGTGTCAGTATTTTACACATTAATGCCAATGTCTCTTATTTAATCAACACAGTATGTTCGATGTTGGTGGTCAAAGAGATGAACGCCGGAAATGGATTCAGTGCTTTAATGGTAAGTTGTATTTATTTCTGCTTCCCTTCATGAAGCACGCATCATTTTCTCTCACTGTGTTTTATTTAATTCTGTCGCTCCCTCTTCCTCAGATGTAACGGCCATCATCTTCGTAGTGGCCAGTAGCAGTTACAACATGGTGATCAGAGAGGACAATCAGACCAACCGTTTACAAGAGGCCCTCAACCTCTTCAAGAACATCTGGAACAACAGGTGAAGGAAGATTCCGTGTCATTATTCCTGTTTATTGCATTCACTGCAAAGATGTTAAGAAAGATGCATTTCCAGAAAGGTTTAACATGGTGTCTGTGGTTAAAAATCTGAAATGAAAATTTTGCGGCAGAAGCCAAATAACATTAAAATGCTTGGCCGAACACCAAATACAGAATATTAAATGCGGTTCCGTTTTTCCCTTTTTTTAAAAAAAAAATTTCATAAATAGTCTAGAATACATTTGTAGACATTTTTCAATCAAAGTAAGTATTTATTGAGTATATCCTGGCATTTTTCACGGTTTGTCACTGCAAGTTGTTTGATTGCGTCACAGCCACTGTTCGGCCTTGCCTTTAACTAACTCCACCGAAGGCCGAATGTAGCTTTTTTTGCACTATTGAGCCGAATTTATTCGGTGGCCGAATATTCGATGCACCCCTAGTTTTAACTTATGAACTCATGAGATTAAGTCGGTGGCCTGAGTCCTGGTCCTGATGGAGCAGTACCTTTTGCCAGAGGGAAAACATACTTGAGTCCAGGGTTAAGGGTTACAGCTGCACGTCGCCTCTTCCTGGAGACATACAGTTCCTGGATAGCTGGGAGCTTGGAGCCAATCACTTCTCCACAGAGTGATGGACCTGCTGCAGCTTGGCTTTGTCCCTGGCTGTGGCTTCAGCAAACCAGACTGTTAAAGATGGCTTTTAAAAAGTGATTGGCTCCAACCTCCCAGCTCACCTATACGTCTCCAGGACATGGAGAAGTGTAGCCGAAGCCCCATACCCTGGACTGAAGTACCTTTTTTTTTCTTAGTGTTTGGAAAAAGATTGTTTCTTAGAAATTATATTCTTTTGTAATCTCAAATTCTGAAATACAGTAGATCTCATCCACGGACCCCGGTTTGGATCCTCTCTTTCCTTCCCAGACATTTAGGGACAGTTTGATACCAGCAGAGGGAGGTGTTCAGTGATTTTGTTTTTTGTTTTTCAGGTGGCTGCGGACCATTTCTGTGATCTTGTTCCTAAATAAACAGGACCTGCTTGCAGAGAAAGTGCTGGCGGGGAAATCCAAAATTGAGGAGTACTTCCCTGAATTTGCTCGTTACTTCACACCTGATGACGGTGAGCAGCTACTTTGATCTCTTTTGATCTAAAATGTCAAATGCATTGAATGGCTTTGAAAATTTGGTTTTCAAACTGCTGTAATCACGATTAAAAACATTTTGATTACCTAACAATTGTTTTTACAGCCTCAAAAAGCAACTTTTTTATTTAAAGGGATTTTATTGGACAACTGAGTCAAATAATAGACATTAATACTATTGACTCAAGCTCTAGTAATGTCTGGGAAAATGCATTTTACTCCAAAACAGAAAAGTACCGTTTTAAGTAGTTTAACTGACAGCTTTGGCTGTTCTCTAATCAAGTCTACTAAATGTTACAGTACCTTTTAAAGACCCATTTTATAACTCTATTTAACTTCATAACGCTTTCCGGACTCGTTTGATGGCACGGTGATATCTATTGTGTGCATTCCTAGAGCCGTTGCGGGCCAACAGCAACTCATGGCTGAGAAACCGCACTACAGAACTTTATGCATCCAGGACGCCGCCTGCTGAGTTTCGCTTTGCGTTACACATTAGCAAGCGGTGGTAAACAAACCGGTCATTTTGAACGTACACCGGCGGATTCAGCAAAGAAACACTAGAAGACATTATCGAAGATAAGACAGAGATCAAGAAAAGACCAAGATGGATGAGAAAATAGTAGGAGTTATATCATGGGTCTTTCACTTTTTAAATGTTTTCATCCACACTTTTTATGAAGTCATTAATATTCAATGCTGCATGGGGGCGGGACTATTGAGTGCCTTTTGGATGTGGGAGGGGTGTGCGTGCATGGTCAGCACTCATGATTTCATTATAAATATGTGCAAAAAGCAGCTCTGCAAACAAATGAAAAAATCTTACTGTGGGATCCACAATTAGTCATCCTTGATGAACACTTCAGTGTCACAGTTGATGTCACTGAAACTGTTCCCGTTCCATCATAATGTGCACCTGCTCACCAGCCTTTGTATGATCCATTCATGTTTGCATAGTTGCTACCTGATTCATTCTCAGTATTGTAAGTTTGGTCACACCTCTCTCTCTATTCTGACAGCGACACCAGAGCCTGGAGAAGATCCACGTGTTACGAGGGCAAAGTACTTCATAAGAGATGAATTCCTGGTAAGTATCAACTTACCAGATATCAAATATACCAAATATCAACTGTATTCATAAATTGTGTCAACTGCGGAAAAAAGAGCGATTGCTGTTGTAGGAAGGAGTCTTTTCGCTGCTGTTAATTTTTTACATGCACAATGAAAGTGTGTGTTTTTCTTTCTCCTTCTGCAGAGGATCAGCACAGCAAGCGGGGATGGGAGGCACTACTGTTACCCCCACTTCACCTGCGCCGTCGACACGGAGAACATCCGCCGCGTCTTTAACGACTGTCGAGACATCATCCAGCGGATGCACCTGCGGCAATACGAGCTGTTGTGATGGGAGAGGAAAGGTGTCCACCAAAAACCTGAGAACAGATTGGACTACAAAAAAAACACTGAATCTTGATAGGTGTGAGCTC
>JAVQJG010010811.1:0-15803 GCA_036024015.1 Craterocephalus amniculus
GTCATGTTTAGTTTCATGCGCCGCCTCAGTATGTCCACAAATCAAGTGGTGGTGTCGTTGGTTGACATTTCCCACAGTGGTGTCCGCTATCAGTCCTCGTTATGGAGGCACTGGTATAGTTGTCTTCTGTGTGTGATTGTTTCAGTGATTTTTTTATTGTCTTTGTATTTTCTTTTTTATCTCTTTGTTTTATGAACGCTCTGGACTGCAGGTCTGTAATAAAATTTGAATTTGAATTTGAATTATACTCTCAAAAAATTTAGATTGGAGCAGATTGCTTAAATAATGTTCATTATTTTCATTATTTAGCTAATGATATAAAAATTAATTTCATGCAGACATTAGCAGCTGTCTAATTTGTGATGGGGATTTTGATGATCTGAATGAATCATTTTTTATTGTAATTTTGCTAGGCCTGTTTGGAAGGACACTGTATGTGGAACTGAGTGCCGACCAGGCATATTGATGTAGTTTTGGTGCTTTTATTTGCAACAAAGAATTGCATTTTTCAAAAAAATCTTTTATTCACAAGTTGACCTATAGATTTTTAAAATCTAACCCAAATACAACTTATTGGACAAATTATATAAGTTTATTTGCATTTTTCAAGAAAATCTTTTATTCACAAGTTGACCTATAGATTTTTAAAATCTAACCCAAATTTAACTTATTGGACAAATTATATAAGTTTATTTGTTTGGCCTTAGAAGTTGGGTCAGTTTGAAAATTGTTCATACCGCTAGAAAAATTGTAAACTAAATGTATACGATGTCCACTTTGACAATATTGTCTATCTTCTCCTGGGCTTCTATGTTACTTTTCAGATTTCTAAATAAAATAACTTTTGTTTTGCTTAATTTTAAAGTTTATTCCTAACAAGCTGTTTTTCTCATTTCAGATGTTGTGTCCTCCAAGATCAGCTGTAGCTTTTCCTCTGAACAAAAGATGTTGTGTCATCAGCAATTAAGATAAACTTTCCCTTTTCTGAAACCTTATGTGACATTTATGTAAAAAGTGAACAAAACAAGGGGCCAACACTAACCCCTGAGTCAAGTGATGTTTTATTTTGACAGCTATTGACAATGTCCGTAATTTCTTTTCCATCTACCGCTTGCATGTATATCAGTGCTTCTCAACGGAGGTGTTCAAGCTCTGTCAGGGGGCACTGAGCATTGTTCTTAAAATGGAGGCATTGTGGTGTTTTTGGGGGGCGTTGGCAATCCATTGTTTATTTTTAGGATTGACACTTCAATCAATGTGAAGGGAAACAAGGGAAAGTTCATAAATTCACCTCAAAACACAGATGGTCCAGAAGGAAGTGACCCAAAGGCAGCGTATCGTAGAAACATGGCCTAACAGACTTTTCTTCTTTTTGATAAATAACTTGGACATTCATTTGCCATTTCCAACAAACTCAAAGTTAATTTTAGCTGGAATATAAGTTTTGACCCCAAATCATAAAAGATAAGACACACTTCGTGAATTTTTGTGATATATTTTTTGTGATTTTTTTTCAGCTTGTAGCTGAATGTCTCCCCCTGGTCTTAGAGGGTTACCAGACCCACAAATTATTTTTTTCAAAAGCACCACAATTATTACAGTCAGTCTGTACAGGAGGAGTCAGACATGGTAAATTCTAAACAATGAACAATGGGGGCAGTATAGGGGAAATGGATATTAGACAGGGGGCACTTGGCCAGAGACGGTTGAGAAGCACTGATGTAGATTAAAGTATTCATGTAATTGTATTTCTTCTTACTTTGGACACTATTTTCATATAAACCATGTAGTATCTGGCAACAGCAATGACCTAAAATTATTCCAGATTGAAAATGACCTCAAACCTTATCTAAAATGTGACCAACAGCACAAAACCAATAAACATATTTAAACCTGATTTCTACAAGGGATCTGGGCTCAAAGGATGAAGTGAGTATGAACATATCTCTTTGTCACATTTTTTTTTTTTGTGCAGAAAAAAACAAAACGCCAGAAAGTAATTCCAAGCATTAACTAAATAAAACTGATTGAGTCCAGTTTGAAGGCAGCCACCAGATGGCAACGTTGCAGTCTCTTGGGTCCCTAGTTCTGTCTGCTCCTTATCCCAGTGGGCTCTTTGCACAACTCCATACTTCCTGAGCTTAAAACAGCTCTTCCTGTCTTTCCAACTGGACAAACTGATTAATCCAGGTGTGTCTGCCCATTGTCATTGTGGTGATTGAGCTCAGGCATTCAATTTGTCCACTAATGAAAGACAGGAAACAAAAGCTGTGCGAAGTTCAGGAAGTAGTGAAGTTGTGAAGCTGTGCAAAGAGCCCGTAGCAACTTGAAAATGCTGAAGGATACATCTGCATATGTCCATTTTTATTTTTTTTACTATTTCATCTAAATATGTACAGATATAAAATAATAGCATAGCCCAGTTGCCATTATAGTATACAGGAACATTTGTGCAGAATATGAACTAGAGCAGTGGTTCTCAGAGGATTTTCAGCGATGTACCCTTTGTTCAGTACGTTTCGAGCAAAGTACCCCCTAACCAGTGCGGAGTAAATAGTACTGGACCATCAGCACCTCATTTGTTCAAATTTGTACTTAAAGAAACACTTTCATGTTTCTTTCATTTTAAAAGGACAAAGATGTTATCAGTGATTCATCACTAAATTCCAGGTGTTAAAACCACGATAGAAACACAGAATTAAAACTGAATACTGAGAATAAACTAAGTAGATTTATATCACAGGATTTTCAGAAATTTAAAAGGAACTATTTTGGGATTTTTATATGCTCAAGTACCCCTTGGAGTGTCCCAAAGTACCCCCAGGGGTATGTGTACCCCCATATGAGAAACAGTGATCTAGAGAACCCAGCGAGGGTCCAAATGGGAAACAAATCTCAAGGCGGTGGAGAATGACTGATCTAAGATCCTGTGGTACTTCCAGAGAGAGTCAACAAAGTTATAATATCCAATCAGGACATTGTGATTATCTAAAAGCAGAAGAGGAAGCCCCTTGTGATTGATGTGGCAATAATGAACAATAAAGAGCGCAAGAAAAGGAATATATACGGTACCAATGGCTGAAAGGAGAGCTATACAAAGCCTGCAGGGTGACTGAAACCAACATGCAGTGTTCCCCACACTGGAGAAGAGGCTCCCACAGAAGAAACACGCAGAGAGCACAGCTAAGATACAGCAAAAGGCTTCAGAGGGATGAATTGTAACCTGCATCACACTGATGGAGGGTGGTGGTTGACAGAAGAGTTTCCTCTTTATGTTTAACTTAGGTTTGTGATTTAAAGACATAGCTGTTGTGTAGCAATAACTGTCTGGCTTGTTTACATGTTAACGTCCCGTTGTGAATGTTTTTTTTTTATCATGATCAATGTGGATTCATCATGTGAGTCGATGTCTGCTTCGTTCTCTTCTCTCCCATTTAGGAGCTCAGTGCTAGTCTATTTGGACAGTGCCAAAGCCCGTCTACTTAATTTGTGCCCAAGGCCTTGTGTCCTCAAACACCGAGCAGCTCTGAACCTTATAAAGCTGGTTGAGCTGGTTAAAATGGAAGCTTGCCTTGTATGAAGTCATATATTGAGATGGGAAGAGATATAGTTAATTATTCAAAGTCAGCTGTTTACTCTCAAATAAATATGCAAAAACTAAGAACATTATAAACCAATGCCAACACATTTCCATTAAAATAAAATGACTTATTTTAAGAAACTATTGAATCAATTTTTCCACTAAACGAAAACATATACGGCCATACAACAGTCTTTTTTTAATCATGCATCAAGTCAAATAAAGCACTATTTTTCTTTGCAAGTCTAACAAGGATAAATACTTACACTAAGGGTATTTGAAATTCTAGCTATTTTTGAATGTTTTTCCACTAAAAAGTGCCTGCTATTTTTGTCACAGTCTACTTTGCTGCCAATAGATTTCTGGAAAGCTGTGAAAACAGCGACGTGTGTGCACTGTTTAAATGCAGGAACGTGATTAGAAAGAGGATGATAGACTACATAAAAAGTGTAAATCCTTAGAGATTGTGTGGGAGAACACCAAATTAATCCAGTTAAGATCAGTTACATTGTAGGAGGATGCAGTTTGTTGTTGCAGGTGATTTCACAAACATGTATTTACTTCATTATTATAACAAAACAACCACAAGCCATTAATAGATAAGGGGCCTTAAATGTTATAACATGTATTCTGAAAGATGGATTTTGTCCCCTGTAGCTGAAAAATGCAGGATTGTATAAAAGCATGCTTTAAATTTCAGCAGCGTGTTGACATGCATAAGACTGTCTGCAAATGAGCACTTAACTGATCCTTATCTTTGACATAACAGCAGATTACAGTAATCTTTGTGCTGACTTGAGGTAACATGACTTTAAGCATGAATGTCTCATAAGATTAGTCCTCCTTAAGACCCAGGTCATTATGGTTGTGGACTGTAACAAACCCTGAGTTTGTAAATGACGGAGGAGAGATTTTGTTTTGTTGAAATTCAAATTGCACTTCTTCATTGTTGAAATGACAAATTTTAAGGTTTTAACTCCTTGAGACTGAATGGTTCTTTTCTCCCTCATTTTCACTGAAATATTTTAACCTGGACAAGCTCATCTTTTCAACGTCCTTTGTTGAATGGTTTTGTTTTGCAGAATGGCATTTTTCATACAATTTTTAATAAATACATAAATAAAAACATAAATATAACATATTGCTAAGTGGATTCAAATGCATTGCAATAAGATGTGCGCTCTGTCATGTATGAAACAAGCCCCAGGCCCTCCACGCGCTGTGGCAGACAGAGTTGCCAGCACTCCATAATTATTGACAGGTTTGATGTAGCCGGCCAGTGGAAAGTATGGGGAAATTGGAGTTTGAGTTGTCTACCCTCAGGCCCGCCACTGTAATGGAAAGATTAAAAGCAGCGGTCACTTCACCCACCCTCTGCTAAAATACTAGTAGCTCCTCCATGACTCTCCGTTAGTTTCCTCCACTTTTGTTTTCTACCAGGGACGATAAATAGATTACAGGGGATCCTCCTTATTTAAAGACTTGAGCAAAAGCTGCGCTGTTTATTTATGGATCAGCCAAGAATAACCGCAGAGCAGAGCTAGAGGCACTAGGAGCATCTAATAGAAGTGAGTTACCTTTCCCTTGTGGGCCAGTTGTGTGCAGCAGAGCAGTAGTCAGGCAGAGACTTAGTGGGTCAGCTGAGTGTTGTCTTTGCCTTCTGCACCAGTGAGCTGGGATCCCATTTTAGTCTAGTCTGCTGGGAGCTGCTGCACCACGAGGACCCCTGCACGACTCCACCATGTCTCTCAGACTGCTGCCTGCTATGACCATGGACAATGACGACGATGATGACGGCAACTTCACGAAATGGATGAGTAGTTACTGGGGTCACGGAGCAGAAAGTGGACATGCCAGAGAAAGGAAGCGCAGTTTCAGAAGGCCATCGAAAACACACATTGATCGGAGAGCGTCGCTCCCCACTATGGTAAGGACCATCTGTGTGCGTGGATCACGGCGTGGGACTCTTTTCACTTGTTGGGTGTTTAGTTTGACTCATGCTAACATAAACAGCAGCAAAGCACCTGTTTTTTTTCCAAATCCTACTTTTCCCTCATACCACGTCTAATTCATACATCCCCATTTCTACAGATGAATTTGTGTTAATCAGTATCCAATGTGCATGCAATAATTTATTGATGAAATAAATTCATTTCAATAGTAAAAATGAAAAGGGAGGAAAACGTTAAATGTATTTGGCAGAGAGTGAGGTTGGAGCATGTCATGAACTCTGCAGAGGTTGTGTTGGTTTATAGCTCTGAGTCAAAGTGTGTCCTACTCCGCAGTTTGCCTCGTGAAATTTCATGTCAATAATGTGACACATCAAAAACAATCATGTGTTGATGAGTGCACACAGACACTAGGATCAACTGGGCCAGTAAATATACAAACAGATAAAAATACAAAGCAGTAAGATACAGAATTTAGGATTTTTAAAGGGACAAAAGTTGTCATAGATTTTCTAAATATACAAAATTATTATTATAAGTGTTCTGCAACATACTGTTTAGTCAGTCCACTACCTCATAATGATTTACCCACTCAGACCCGTCTGTGGGAAACTGGATTTCTTTATGAACCATATCAAATCGGCTAATCTGAAACTGTGCATTAGGTCTCACACAAACAGGGGGCTGCTTTTCCTATGTAGCATCCAGGGAAACGCCTCTTTACAAATATCCCAACATGTAGAGGTCATAGGTCAACACTGGCTAACATGACTCATCATGTGGGTTTGCAGTGGACTTGAGAACAAATTTGTTAATTGAGAACATTTATTTGTTATATATTAATTGTATAATAATATATAATTTTATATATATCTTCGAAAATGGAAAAACTGCAATGTTTATGATAATAGATGAAGATGTAAAATGCTACTTTATTAGACTTGATCTATTCTTACACAACCAAGTCAACACAGTAAAGAGCAATTCATCAATAACATGAATGTTTCTTAGTCTGTGAGGTATCAGTCCTTTAACTCCAGTCTTTCCCATCTTATATTCCAAATAATGCAGCTCAGTTGAACTTTTGTATTTTGATGTGAAAGCTCAGAGGTCGTGAATTTCAGCAAACACCACAGTAGTAGCATGCAACATGATCCAACTATTAATCCAGACATGTGTGTGACGTGAACCTTTCAGAAACCCATCAAAACCACAGATGCATTTTTATATGTCTCATTTGTGGCCATATTGGGTGCAGAAATTAGTGTTTAGCGTAGATAAATGGATGTGCAAATTGTGGATTTGGTGTTAAAAAGGTTCCCCAGCACAAAGGCTGGAAGCGTTGCATGTCGACAGCTGACTACCACCACTGAGCTCTGACTGGTCCTGTTCTCAGTTTGAAAGAGTTACACCCCTCCAGCTGTCAGAGGTTTAACACATTTCAGCAGCCAGTGAAGAGAGCAGCAAAACGCAAATTCACTTTGCTTTACTTCAAGTTTAATGTCTGTTTAATAACTGTTTTGCAACAAATGATGATGAGATCATCTCTAATCAATTAAGTGTGTGGTATAAGCCAAGAGGCAAACTATAATTAGGTGAGAGCTTTGCTAACACGTTACCTAGGGATTTTAGTGAGTGAGTGATTAACCCCATTCACAGAGAAACGTTGCTCCTCTTTAATCTTTACACAGCTGCTCTTAACGTTATCAACTATGGTGTGAAATGAAAATATGAGCCTCCCACATAGATTTTTGTGTAAGTGTGGGTTTGCAAGGATAGATTATCTGTGTGATCCACAGTCACAGCTTGATGCCATGAAGTTGAACAAGATCCATGCAGCGACTATGGCACCAGCTCCCAAAACAAGAGAGGAGAAGGGGGAGGTCAGACCCCACCCGAGAGCTCGGCGCCACTCCTCGGACGACAAAGGCCCAAAGACGACCGTCCCCGAGAGCCGCATCGCCACCATCCCAGAGATCACAGAATCGTTTGAGAGGAGACTTTGCCTCAGCGATCAGAGGGCCATTTCTCCGGTAGGCCCGATAAAACACCTCACATTACAGCATTCTGACAGCTTCATTACATTATACATTACATTACATTATCATTACAGCATCATCCATTTATCTGTTGGAAAAGTCCGTTTTGGTGAACCTAGCCTTCCTTCATAAAGGTATTAAGAAGTGCCTAATGAGTAAAGGGCACTTACAGAGAATTAAAAGGTGTGTTACCTCAGTGTGCTGGCAGGGTGACAAACAGGTGTGTGACATAACCAAAAAGCTAATATTATTCACTGATACTATAAGCACGTTAAGAATCACAGATCACAGCACAACAGATGGGATGCAACAGCTTGTTTGTCTGTTTTGCATTTTTACAAAGAATTGTGATAAATACGAAATACTAAATTATTTCCAAGTTCTCTCCCTCAAATTTAAATTGCGCAATGACAGTATATCACATGTTAAAGGGAAGAAACTTAATTGTTTCTTTTACTTAATATGAAGTTGTGTAATCCTGAGTTCATGTTGGTGGAATATCTCACAGCTAATGAGGTTAAATGTGGGGAAAAACTCGAAGGAGCCTCTCAGAGATGCAGCGTGTTTAAAGAAGTAAGGCTCAGATGAGATTCCCTTCTTCCAAAGACTTTAATTTCTTGTAATGAGTGTAGAGATTTATCCTTTAACAAAACATGGAAATAATATTTATTAGGGGGCAATATCTGCTACCATGGGACAGGTCAAAATTAATGTAGTGCATGCTTTTGCTTCCCAGCATCCATTAGGGGACAGAAGACAAGTTTTTTCATATTGTATTCTGCAGTTTTGAGCAAAGTTTTTACCATAAAGTGATGCAAAATGTCTCAGAAATATATGTATTAAATAAGACACGTTTGGCTTTGGAGGGTTAAAACTAGATTGTAGTGACTTTGGGGTCTATTATTCGACACAACATGTTCAAAATTCAACTGTGTGACTCCATAGTACAAGTTCCAGGTGGAAAAATAGCTCATCTGCGTGTGTAACAATAAAATCTGCCAAACTCAATATAACCCAACACAAAACCTCATTTTCTGCATATTTATGTTTCCTTTGTTTAATTTTCTGCCAGAAAGGGCTGAAAGGATTTACAAATCAATTAATTTGGTTTTTATTTATAGATTAAAGAGCTGTTTTTCAGATTATCTTGAATAAAATATCTTGAATAAAATATCTGTGCAGCTCTGCTGGTTGTAGAACTGTGAAGAGCATTTTCTTTGAAGATGATGAAATAAATTTTGTTCTGATTGAGTGACAAAGCAAAGGCATATTTTTGTTTTACAGAGTGATGAATACAAGCTGTGCCTGATCTGTCATGAAGATATGTGTAGGACTGGAGGAGTTCAGGAGCTTCATTGTACACACCGCTTCCACAAAGAGGTAAGCCAGCTTGTACATGTCCCATTTATTGCATGCTTCCTGCCTGCAATGCTCCCTCCAATCCCAGCATGGCAGACATCAGATCTCAGCTGCATGGAGGCTGTTCATTCCTCGTCACGCATGATGTAAGCTGGTATGAAAGCAGTAAACCAGTAAAATAGAGCTGCAGTGTCTCGGCAGCAGCATGAAGCACCCTAACAACCTGTGGCTCACGGTTTGAAGGTTCACTGATTTTGTCATCTCCCTGTGGCGGGTGCTAAAGGCTTCTCGGAAGTTAGAGCAGAGCCTTCACCGCAGAAGCCTCGAAGGAGCAGCCTGTCAGATGAGGAAGCTGCCGGCAGAGAGGAGGAGGTCTGCAGACGGGCCGACCCGTCCTGAGGAGCAGCACACGCCCCATCGCCAGCTTTCCCTGCGGAGACATCGCTGATATCATTCAGTGGAAGCGGACGATGCTTCTCTGGAAATGTTGTGGATTTCTGCTCTTCTCCAGAAACCAGGCGTGTTGGAATTTAAGAACCTTGACTGGTGTAGCCCTGATTATCCAAAACGTTTTTATGGACCCTTCTGCTAGATTTTTCTCTTCCGAGTCAAAGACTGAATCTGTGAGGATGTCAAAATACACGCATTGAAGACATCTGATAAGTATTTAGACTTTGAGATTAGGGTTTTATAAAGAATCAAAATGCAGTTTGAGTCTGCGTTTAGAGACTGATGATTTTATCTGTCCTCAAAGTTTCCTGCTAGTATTAGTTTTGTTTTTCCCTTGCTTCCAAAACTGCATCTCTACATCATGGGTTCCCAAACTATTTATATTTTAAGACCCCCTTCATGCAAATGAGCGCCAGGGATCCCCTGCCCATTCCCAGTGCCGTGGTGAAACAATACTTGGTATTTCTAGAGATTTTCACCATAAATACTGGTTTCTGGCTGAGTCCTGTTAATTTGATTATCAGCTGTGTCCCAATTCAGGGTCTGTACAATTGGAAGTGCACAGACTATGAAGGTTTCAGGCTGCAAACTTTGAAGCTGTTTATTCATTCGTGAAATGAGACAGCCTACCTACGAGAATTCCCTTTAGTGCTCAAGTTTCCTTTTGCCCAGCAAGTGCATATGAGAAAGCATTTCCCTTCTTCCTTCAGATTTCTGCATAAAAAACAAACAAACAAATGGAGCTGTAAATTTCCACTAAATTTTAAAATATGCTACAGAAGCTTTAAAAAAAAAAGAAAAAGAAAGGTAGACACTTCATTAACCACCTACAAATCTACAAATATTAAATATTACACAATTTTAATCCCACAGTTTAAACAAATTTCAGTTTTTGAAAAATCATTTCTCTACAGTAAAATAAATGCTTACATAATGGACATATGTGCACATAATGACAATGACTCTGAATCCTCAAGCCTTGAGGAGCCACTGAAGGGCTCAAAATGTGTCTCAAAATAACTGGTTCCCAAACTTGAGCCATGATTCCCAGGACTTATACTGGTGTTTGTGACCCTACCTTCAGCGATGACAATTATTAATTATATATCAGACGGGTCGTCCTGCAAGATCCTCTAATTATAAGGCTTGAAAACAGTCTGTCTTCATAAATAAGGAAGATTAATGTAGATTTATGTATTAGAAAATTAAAGTGTTAGATTTAGATTTATCTCTTTGGTAATGGTTTATTTTTGACAGCCATGATAAAAATCACAAATTTATTTGATAAATATGGGTTATATAGTTTTCACAATTATCTGGCGATGCCCTAGATCTTGTGACCCACATGTGGGTCCCGAACCAAACTTTGGGAACCACAGCTCTAAATGACAAAGGTTTCATTAAAGACAGTTAATTACTATGTCATATATTTGACATAGTAATTATTATCATAATTATAAAGCAGGGGTGGAAAGTAACTAATTACATTACCAACGTTATTGTAATTGAGTAGCTTTTTTGTGTACTTATACTTTTTCAAGTACTTTTTAAAAAAGTGTAATTTTACTTAAATACTGTTTCTTTCAAGTAATGTACATTTTACATCACAAACGTTACTGAGTAAAAAAAAAAGAAAGAAAAAGAAAAAGGCAAAAAAAGAGCAGAGACAGCAACGATGGCGCAAGTCTCACTCACAGACCATAACAAACATGGAGGAGGCAGGTGTAGGCGTTGGGGTGGACGACCGTGCACCACAATTTGTTGTTAAAAAGAAACTATTTACTTTTACTCAAAGTACATTTAAAATTATTAACTTTTTACTTTTACTTAAGTAGATCTTTTGACTGGTAACTTTACTTGTACTTACGTAAAATCAAATCAGAGTAACAGTACTTGAGTAAAATATTTTTGTACTCTTTCCGCATCTGTCATAGAGTATGAGTCAAAGATTTGATGCTTTTAATTGTTATCATAAGAATTTCCACAGGACTTCATTTGCATTGAGTGATATTTAAAGTAGGGTAGAATTGACTTAGGGTTGGCTTTTTAACTGGGATGAAGAGTAGAAAACATGTGGCACCATTGTCCTTCCAGCTCAGGGTCAGTGTCAACTTTGATCCTGATGTGTGCACGAGGCCACTGTCGATCAGCATGTGGAGAAATTACATCATCATGGCTGGCATCAGTGTAGAAAATCAATTCCCACAAAAAAAATAAAAAAAGAATAGATCCAATGTGTTTACTAATGTGTTCATGATGTGTTTCAGTGCATGCAGCAGTGGCTGTGGAAGAAACAGACGTGTCCCACATGTCGAGTCCACGTCTCCATGATGAAGCCTCTGTACTGGTCTTCGTCCCGCACCACTGTCCCATGAGGGTCCTGTACCTGCAGCGCCTGCATGTCCATGTGAACCCATTGGCCCAAACATCTTCAGCACACCTCCATTCCTGCATGACCTCCCAGTCGTATGTTGCCTCCTGTCAGTGGAAGGGTCAGGACATTGTGAGTAAGGAGACAGAAGCTGTGATCTGGCAGGGCCGCATACGTTTACATACGAACTGATTGTACTGCATAAATGATTGCACCCCTGGTTAAATCACATGCAAATCGGAGGATTTTAACCACCTATATATTTTCCACCTATGTCTGAAATTTCACAGCAGATTATGATAATTTCTGATCTCCTTTACCTTTACACTTTGTACTTCATTAAAATTTCATCTTACATTAACTACAAGTTTCTTATGTTCTTAAAAAACATATCTTCTGAAAAATTTAGTTCAAACTTGTAAACCAGATGAGTCTGAGAGGATTTGGCATGATTAATATTTTATGTGGCGATGCCAGCCTTCTCCAGAGAGCCCATATTCTGTCGAGCATTTGTACATGTAGCCTAATTGATTTGTTTTGTTTTTTAACGTATAACTTTTCTTTACGGCCTGCATCCTCCTTTTTCAAAAGTGTAGCAGGAAGAGCTCTTCTTTTTGTGGCTCTGTCAGTGCATGTGTGTGTTTAAGCCTTAGACTGTAAATCCATGATCCGTAGGTTTTTGATGAGCTGAAATGAAGATCGTTGGGGGGGATTCTTACCGTCGCTAACTTGGTAATGTCTTGTGACTCTGGAAATATCCAAAAATGGCCGACGAGGAGGCGGGTCTGAGCGTGGGAGTTATGTTTGACACCCATCAAACTCTGAGCTAAGTGCTAACAAAGCTAACCCAGAGCTAACGGGAGCTAATCAGCTAACGGAGGTAGGCGGGCTGAAGATAAGAAGCTCTGTCAGCCGGCTAAAAACCGCGGTTGTGCTACTCTTGGCCTCGTTTTCTTGGATATCTGGCACCTGTCAATCAAAAGGTAACGCCCCTAATTGTGAATAATTTTAGGATTAAATAACATCAAATAAATAACATCAATATCAAAGAATGAGTTAGAATATTTTTCACTCCACCCACAGTTGTTATGAAGGTAAACCTGACATTTTAAACCGAAAATAGTTTTTTGAACCAGGCTGTAAACATGTTTCATTCTGCTGTTAAGTTGGCCTTTTTAACATGGGAGTCTGTGGAGAATTGCTCTGTTTTGCAGCAGCACCTAGTGGAGGAGGGGGGAACTGTAATGTTTGGCACGTCAACATAGGCTTCACGTTTCTTAGCAGATTGCCACTTGGTTTAATCCTAGTATGCCCCCTGGACATTATTGTCCACTTCCAAAAATTCAAAACTCCCTCACAGACAATCACCGTGCTCACCGGGGCTGACTTTTGGTGAAGGAGTATCATCCTGTACAAAATGTAAAAAACCCAACATTCTAGAAAGTTGTCCAAACAGTCTACTTGAAGGGTCATACATGTGAGTTTCTGAGGGGTAACTCAAGAGTTAAACATGTATAGATGGCCAATCTGGCGCCTGAAACATGTACGGTGACAGAAACTAAGTCAAAGGCATTGATTCAATACTTGTGTTTATCTGCCTGGATGTCTGGATAAATTTCATCAACACACCAGCAAGTTTGTCATGGAACATGCGCAAGTTTGTAACTGAGCATTTTCCCAAATAGGGTGATATGAACCGATTTTCATATATCAGTAATTCTTTCCTTAATCACGATCTTGATATAAATTTATTTGGTCAAGTAAGAGACGGTCCAAATTTACAGCTTTGAGTGCCAAATGCACTTTTATTAAGGATCAGAAGCACATGTGCATTACAAAATATTTGACTGATATTAAAACAAATGTGTATTGAAGTAATAAAAAATACATTTCAATGACCATAATAAAGATAAAGTCATGCAAAATGCTAAAAAAGATATATTTATAACTCAAAACAAGCTAACTTGATATAAACGATATTCCCTTATTCTTTATCTTGTGTGACTCTATTCCCAAATAATTACAGTATGATCTGAGTATTTATCAGTACTAGGTAGGAGAACCAGCATCTAGGGGCAACCCTGATGTGCATTGCAGCTGTTGCATTTTAAGATCTGCACATGCAGGTTTCTGCGTGTCTTCTAACACGATTAAGCTTTTAAACATCTCTGTTGTTTTGTGTCTTGCCCTGCCAAATGAGACGTTTACAGTGTCCAACAGTCCAACACAACTCCTGTATATAGTATATTCATCCATGTAAATAAGTCGTACAGATATGATTGTTTTTAGCTACTTACAGATAAATGTCTTTCTACACATAGCTTATATATCTAATTACTCTACTTTTACATTTAGAATTTTATAATCCATCCATTGATAAGGAAAAGTTGGTAACCCCATGTGGCTATGCTTGGATTTGTGGCCAAACAACATGGATCTGTTTACATTCTGGTTTACACAGAATACATGTTTGTACTATATTAACATTTAAGTTATACAGGGTGTTCAGTATATTACACTGAACAATTTGCACAACATTTCAAACCAATAATCCTTGGTTTTTTTCAGAGAGAGGCTGGAATGATGCTGATAAACACACACCATGTCTTTATATACTGTCCAGTGTTTCCCTGTGTCTGTTGTGGTTTGGCACTGTGAAATAAAAACAGGCTGATGTTGACACACCCTTTTGAGACGTGGGTTGGTTTGCTTTCAGCTGTGCCCTTTTCTGCTTCTTAACGCACAATTTACAGAAGTTATCTCATTTAACGATTCAGATAATTACACTACGGTCCTGAAAAAGAAAGCCTATGATGAGTATTTAAAAGCACTGAAATCCCTTAATAACACAGTCACAGCCAGACAGCTAGAATTAGTAAGAGCCCTACTACTGATATTTATAATATTAGCTCTTTGTTTGTGTCCAGAAAAAGGTTCTTACGTCTTACTAAAGTAAGCTGTACTGCCCATAAAATAAGAATATCCTGAAAAAGTGCTGCATATCTGTAACTTAACTTCAAAGATGAAACATACATAGTATGCAAATCAATATTTTTCAGCTTTTATTTGTTTAGATTTTGCTAATCGGGATTTGCAGGTTCAGAAAACCTCAAATGAAAACGCTAAAAAAATTGGAATATTGCTTAAAATCAATAAAGAAATTATTTTAAATACAAAAATAGCCTCTGATAGTAAATCCTTGCATCTGTACCTAGAACATAAAATGCATTGGTTTCACATTTTATGTTAAGTGCCTGAATTCTAGCATATTCTAATTTTCTGAGTAGTTTTTTCACTATGAAGCATGTTCATAAGCCTTGGTATGACTTGTCCTAGAATCTCAAGCCAATAAATATGCCAATAAAAAGGCCAATTAGGGTTCATGTTTCTACCTCCGCCGTATTAATGCTTCCTGTTCTGAGATAATTGAAAACTCAATACAGAAATAAATTCTTGAGGTGGTTTCTCTGACAACATGGACTAAACTGAACTGTTCCTTTATTTTGCTTGATTATTACTCTGAATTGTGCATTTATAGCAGGGCTGGTAGACAGGGTTTGTCATGTTTGGACAGATCCAGGGTAATGTTGCTTTTCCTGCTTTTATTTGTTCTTGTTTATTCCAGTTTAAGCTTCAGCATGCTCCAGGTATAACAAATTCAGACTGATATTATAAAGAGTTTGCCTTGTCAAACTCTCACCTAGACGGCAGATTTCAGTTTTCTCATTATTACTTTTAAGAAAATTTGTTGGATTCAGTTTTTTGTTTCAAACACAAAAATAAAACAGTAAAAACATTGTAGTTACTGTATTCAAAAAAGCTATCACATTGACACAAAAATGATTTATAGTCAAGTCAAGATTTATGGTTGTAGGTCTGAGTATTTACTGATATTTTCACCCACAACCATCTCTAGGGTTTCCAGAGAATGGTCTGAAGAAGAGAAAATATCCAGTTGTTGATGTCAGAGGTCAGTGGAGACTGGGCAGACTGGTTGGAGATGATAGAAAGGCAACAGGAAGTCCAGTAAGCACAGGTTCCAACCAAAAAAGGTG